>JAJIBD010018128.1:0-23319 GCA_021461705.1 Cryptotis parvus
AGAAGTTCCTCCTCTTTAGTATAAAACTTTGGTTTAAAATCTTTGAGTTTTCTATATGCCATAGATCAAGAAGAAAATCTAAACAATTAATTAAACCAGTTAAATAATTTAGCATGCTGCTAGCCACCTCTTCTTTAATATTGGGAAGAATGTCTTTCAAATCACTTTCTAAGATTCAGTCATCTTCTATAGATCTCACTTAATAGAATAAAATTACTTATTCAGATAGATCATTTGCCGGGCTTGGATGAGATCATATGTCTATATTTAGCTGAGAATTAATGTCTGCTTACAAGGAAGGATAAATCTTCCTTAGGAGAGATACCAGCATTGGTCTGCTCTGTTGCACTTGGCAAGTTAGCAATTCCCTGTCATAGTGTAATTCACATACACACACACAGACACACACAGACACACACACAGTTTCCTTTCTTAGTCCAGTTTTCTTTGAAACATCACAGTTATACTGCCTTTCTTTTCTTCAAGAAACCCAAGAACTATAGAAAATATTTTGTTCAAAACAAGTATTTTTTAATATTTTATTATACCACCATGAGATATACAATTACAAAGATGTTCATGTTTGGGTTTCAGTCATACAGTGTTCCAGCACCCATCCCCTTCACCAGTGCCCATTTCCCACCACCAATGTCCCTGATTCCTCCCCTCCCCTAGCCTGCCTCTATGGAAGGTTCTTTATCTCTTTTCTCTCTTTCTCTCTCTTTTTCTCTCTTCATTCTCTTGCATATTGTGGATTGTAATACATACACTTAGAGGTTATCATGTGTATCCTTTTGCCTGTATTTAATGCTCAGTTCTAGGTTGGTATTAGCACTTTCGAAAATTATTAGCACACTGTTCCCTTCTCTGTCTTACCTAACCTCTGACTCCTACACGGTTGTGGTAATTTCCACCTTTGACAAGACCTCTGGTCCATGCAAAACAGGTATTTTTATTCATTGTTACAGAGCATATGAAGATGTAACCCCTAAAGTCATATATTAAAGACCCTAAGGGCTGG
This sequence comes from Cryptotis parvus, assembly GCA_021461705.1. Lineage (NCBI taxonomy): Eukaryota > Metazoa > Chordata > Mammalia > Eulipotyphla > Soricidae > Cryptotis > Cryptotis parvus. Next base: position 1,022 of record JAJIBD010018128.1, read on the forward strand.
AGAAATAGTGCAGGTAAAGTGCTTGTTTTTGATATGTCCCACTGGGGGGTCCCTAGTATCCATATGGTTTCCCCAAGTACTCCTGGAATAAGCCCTGAGCACAGCCAGCTGTGGCAAAAAAACAAAACCAAAGAAACCTAACACTAAATGTAAGTAGAAAAAAATTTTTGAGAGAAAGGGTGGTTCCACACCCAGTGGAGTAAAGGGCTTACTTCTGTACTGGTGCTTAACAATTATCCTTGCTGGTGATTATGGCATCATATACAGTGCCAGGGGGGGGAAAACCCAAGCTAAGCTGTGTGCAAGGCAATTGCCTTAAGTAGATACTTTTTGGAGGGAATTAGATTTATATTATGACAAGGAATATCATGATAGGAAGAGTGAGAAAGAGATGCCTTTCTTTCTCTCTGTGAGTAAGCAACAAGTTAAGTATGAGAACATAAAGTAAAATTTAGCTGTGTGCAGTCATGAATGGGTCCAGACAGCAAATTTGCCAACATCTTGATCTTTACTTCCCAGTCTCTTGAACTGTGAGAGATAACTATTTATATTTAAGTCACCTAGTCTTTTGATATTTTGTTTTAGCAGCCCAAGTAGACTAAGACAGTCATGCAATAAAATGCAATGAGTTCTAATTATTTTTTGCTTTTTTGGTCACAGCCAGCAATGCTCAGGGTTTCTTCTGGCTCTGCACTCAGGAATTACTCTGGCGGTGCTCGGGGTCCCACATGGGATGTCAGGGATCGAACACGGGCCGACACGGGCCAGCCGCTTGTAAGGCAAATGCCCTACCAGCTGGACTATTGCACCATCCCCAAGCAATAACTCAACTTGGGTCAGAAGTAATAAGACAGCAGTACTGTTTTAATTTAAAAAAGATATTGAATAGAGTAATCTATAAAACATTTGCATAAATAAGTATACTATATAAGACGATATAATGTATGTTCTTTGTATAATATCTGATGTTATGTACTATATAATATATGTTATATAACAGAAGTACGATATAGAGAGAGTAATATATAAATTATTTGTATAATTAGTATTATATGTACTATTTTAACATATAACAAGTATAATGTACATAATATATAAAATCAGTATAATATATATGGCACTCAGTCATGGTACTTATGGTTGCCCCTTACTAGATTAAGAAAGGTATGTTTATTCCTAGCTTGCTAGGGATTTTATGCATTTTCAGTAACAAATTAACGTCCTCATTTATATTAAATGTTATATACCTTATATTATTTTACGCTCATAGAGATTTTTATTACAATGTTTTACTTATTAATGCAAATACCTAAGCGGTATCTGTAGTATATTTTCTATTTCAAAGCCAATATACTTTCCATTAGGATACTTTGATACTTGGTAGTTTTATACTTCTATTCAGATGGTCCCCTTTCAATTTCCTTAATTCTTTTCACTATTTGCAATTCTCCCTCTGACTGACTTCACTTCCACCCAAGATGGACCGAATCAGTGTTACAGCTTTTCCTTTCTTTTTTTTTTTTTTTTTGCTTTTTGGGTCACACCCGGCAATGCTCAGGGGTTAATCCTGGCTCTGCACTCAGGAATTACTCCTGGCGGTGCTCGGGGACCATATGGGATGCTGGGGATCGAACCCGAACCGGCATGGGCCGGCCGCATGCAAGGCAAGCGCCCTACCCGCTGGACTATCGCTCCAGCCCGACAGCTTTTCCTTTCTTGTAGCTACACAGTTTACCATTGTGTAAAGGGACTTCTTTATTCATACACCTGTTGTTGGAAATTCGGGTTGTTTTGATATCCTAGCTAGGATAACATTACTAAAAAAAATTAAAACCCTAAAAAAGAGATCAAAAGATTAAAAAGAGAAAGAAAAATCAATTAATCACTGCTTTATAATAAAAATTATAATAATTTTAATTTATCATACAAAATTATAATAAATACATAGGGATGAAAAATTATAATAAATAAATAGGGATGAAAATATCAGTCACACCAATAAATGTTAATAGATTTAATATACCTGTAAGAGAGAAAAGGTTTAAGTTGATGCATAAAAGGAAAATCAACTCTATTTTATCTATAAATAAATGTCTATAATTCAGGGAGTCTAAGATTCAAATTAATGGGATAAACAAAAAATTTGCCTTTGAGATAAGATGAGAAACTAGACTGAGGAAAATATAGGCAGAAAGCTTCAAGATTTGGACTTCAAAGGAGCCTTTGATGATCTGTCATCAATAGCATTAGCAAAGGCAACAAAATAAAAAAAAAAATAATGGGACTACATAAAATTAAAGAGCTTCTGCATGGTAAAAGAAACACGAGCTAAAACTAAAAGACAGCTAACTGAATGGGAAAATATTTGCAATCAACTCATGAGATAAAGGGTTTATACCCAGGATTTATAAAGCAATCACAAAGATCAATTAAAAATTTGAAAAACTTTATAAAAAATGTGAGATGACATGAACAGACACTTCTCAGAGGAAGACAATGATGGTCAGTAGCACATGAAAAATGCTCAACCTCACTTATCATTAGATAAATCCAAATCAAGAGGACAATGAGATACCATCACACACTGGTGAGAATGGAACACGTCAAAGTAATAGGAACATTCAGTACTGGTGGAGTTGTGGTGAAAAAGGAACTCTCATCCATTGCTGGGAGGAATGCCATCTGGTTCAGTCCCTGGGGATCACTTGATCACTTGAATCCCGTTATTCATCGATTTGCTCGAGCGGGCACCAGTAACATTTCCATTGGACCCTATCACGTGCCAATGTAGCCCAATGGCATCTGGTTGATTCAGGAATATGAAGAGCCTCAAACCATTCCTTCAGGGTCTTGACAAGGAAGTCTGACCATCTTGTAGGTGGGCGGCCACGTGATCTTTTGACGTCCTGTGGGATCCAGTCGGTAATGGCTCTAGTTCAGCAGTTGTCTCCAAATCGCATTACATGTCCAGCCCATCTGATTTTCGATGCTTTGGCAAACGAGACAGCATCCCTGATTCTGGAATAGCGACAGAGGTCAGAACTCCGGATTCCTTCTCTCACTTGAGTGAGGCATGATATTCCAAGCATAGCTCTTTCGATTCCTCTCTGGGAGACCCGAATAGCATTCTCATCCTGCTTTTGTAGGGCCCAGGTCTCTGAGGCATATGTTAATGCAGGGAGAACGGTGGAGTCCCTGAGAAGCAGTATGGAAAGTCATCCGTAAATTTAGAATTGAAAGCCTTATGACCCAGCAATTTCTCCGGTGGGCATCTACCCCCAGGCCATAAGAATATTCATTCCAAAGAACATTTGTACACCATTATTCATGGCTGCACTTAACAATGTCTATGACGGGGAATCAGTCTAGGTCTTTACAACAGATGAATGGATTATGAAGATGTATTATATATACGCTGTGGAAATCTATATAGCTGCAAGGAACAATGAAATCTTGCAATTTGCTGTAAACTGGTTGGAACTGGAAGATAACATGCTGAGTCTAGTAAGCTAGAAGAAAAGACAAACACAGCGTGATCTCATGTATCTATGGTATATAGAATAACTGAATGAGGAAATGAGCTGTAATAAAGGGAGATGTCTGTATCACCGATGACCTCAAAGTTTAGTGAGAAAAGGACAGAAAATGAAAAAAAATCAAGGGGGAGGAAGAAGAGAAAAGGAAGTAATGTGCCACCAGTGTTTGGGGTTTCATCATACATCAATTCATCCCACATACTAATGATGTGGGAGAACGGTATAACTATATCCAAAACACAGAGTTGGCAACACTGGCAACATGAGACATAAACGGCAGTCATTGAAACTTTGTAATGTGCCTGTCAAGTTGACAGGTAGGGATGGGGTAGGGATTGGGAGTGGGGAGGAAATGTGGGAACACTGGTGGAGGAAATTTAACACTGGTGGGACTGGTGTGGAAATATTATAATGCCTAAACCTCAACTATCAATAACTAGGAAGTCACAGATATTTAATTAAATTAAAAATTATTTTTTGAAAAATTGTTTATGAAGATCAAAGAGATAGTACAGGGATATGGTACTTGATTTGTATGCTGTTTTTGCCAGTTCAATCCTTGGCACACATATGCTCACTTGAGCCCCACCAGGAATGATCCCTGAGTTCAGAGCCAGAAATAAGCCTCAGCATTACATGGTGTGACTTCCAAACAAATGAAAATTGTCATCAAAATTGAAAAAAAATAGAAAGTTGCAATTATTTTATAAAATTAAATTCAGGTCTATAAATAATAGGTGACAAAAAGAAGACTGCTAAGAATCACACTAAAAACTATGTATATGCATATATACCATAAATACCTATGTACCAATAATATAATGAGAACCTGTATAGAACAAAAACTATAAAAATACTAGAAGAAATCGAAATGCAAAATTAATAGAAACCTTTAACACATCACTAAATCAGTTCAATAACAGTAAACTACACCATTATTAGGAAAATATGAAACATAAACAAGCAGATATCTAAAAGGTCTAATCAGAAATGTTATGAAGGATACCAAACATCATGCTCTAAAAGTAGAAGACATAATAATATTTATCAAGCATGCATTGAATATTTGAAAAAATCTGATCATATATTAAGGCATCTCTCCAAGGACCAGATTGATAATGCAAAAATACAAGAACCACATTATGAGCACAAAACAAAAAATTAGAATGCAGTTACAAAAATTAATATTAAATGACCCCTTCATTTGAAAATCATAAGCATAGTTTTCAGTATTAGTGAAAATGAAACACAAAAAATGCGGACTCCAGAAAATGGTAATGAAAACACTATGATTAGAATCTATGTGATACATTTACTGCAATAATCAGAGGAACTATTAGAATACTATACATATACATCAATAAAAATTCCCAACTCAGATAAGAGAAAAAAGTAAAACCAAGGCAATTTAAATAAGGAAATGCTAAGATGAAATTACAAATTAGAGAGATAGAGAATAAGAAAACAATAGGTAAGTTTGGAAATCAAAATCTTGCTGTCTAAGACAGTTAGAGAACTTGACTTGTCAGTAGTTGGAATCTACCGCATGTGTCGGTGTCAGAGGGGTTAATTAAGTAAGACAGAGAAGGGACCAGTGTGCTAATAATTTTTGGAAATGGCAATGCCAAACTAGATCTGAGCATTGAATGTAGTCAAAGGTATATACATGATAAACCCTAAAGGTATGTATTGAAAGCCACAGTGTATGAGATAAGGGAGGGAGGGGGCGAGAGAAAGAGAGAGAGAGAGAGAGAGAGAGAGAGAGAGAGAGAGGAAAAGTGCCTGCAATAGAGACAGGCTGGGAGAGGGGTAGGGAATCTGGGGACATTGGTGGTAGGTAATGTGCACTGGTGGAGGGATGGGTGCTGGAACACATTATGACTGAAACCTGATCATGAACAGTTTTGTAATTGTGTATCTCACAGTGGTATAACAAAACAAAGAAAAGGTTTTTAAAAAAGAAATGATCACACTGGAAAAGAACTATATGCTGAAAATAGGTAAAGGAAAATAAGTAAAATAGCTAGTATTTCCAATACACATGATCAGTACTGCAAACCATAATGCCCAAAAGAAGAGAGACAGAGAGAGTGAATGAATGAATAAAAGTGCCTGTCATAGATTCAGGCTGGGGGAGTCTAGTGGGAAAAGAAACTGGGGACATTGGTGGTAGGAAATGTACACTAGTGAACCGATGGGTGTTGGAATACTGCATGACTGAAACCAGACCATGAATAGCTTTGTAACTCTGTATCTCACACATATAACACACATATAACATATATACATGTACATATATCTGGGGTATATACACATGAAATTTATGTAAATATAATATATAAACATATTATATATGTATATGTAAGTAACTGATGTAGAACTTCGTATTTAAGATATATATGTCACTGGTAGAAAGTTACCAAATTAAACAACCAACCCCATAAAAATGTCATTTCTTTTGTAATTGTATCTCACTGCGATTCAATTAAAAATAAGCATTTTTTAAATCCTGTTGTCTTTGAAAATAACCCCCAAAAGGACACAAATCACTAATTTAATTTTTGAAAGGGAGTAAGCATAAATAAGAACTATCAAGAGAAAAGTAACCATTGACATGAAAGAAACCAGAAAGATCTTATAAGCATCTACTTTATAAACATATGTTCAAATGAAGTAGAAAATTTAGACTAAATGAATAATTGCATAGGAAACACATCTTACAAAACCTGACTCAGTGAAAACAAAAGGCTTAAACATGCCAATTTTTGCAGCTTAAATAAAAATTGTCAAGGAACTGCTACTCATAAAAACTTCAGGCTCAGATTATTTCAGAGAAATTTTACTAAACATTTTGAGGTTAGATAGTTCTGTTACAACATACATTTAAAATGAACAAAGATTTCCAAATTCTATGAGACAAATATAATGCGAGTTCCATAAAATATTACTGAAACAATATTCCTTTGTGCAAAAATTCTAAATAAAACATTAGAATATCCAAACCATCTACATATTTTAAAAATTATTCAAGGCTAGCTGCTTTTAGTGCCAGGGAAAACATTGTACTTTTGTATTATTTATTCTGTCCTTTTCAACGTATCTAACTAAAGTGTCAGGTAGAAGATTTCAAGAGGTCAGCTTGCTCTCAGGTGATTTAATTGTAGTTATATTTTCTTGAATTTTAGTTACCAGTACTCCTTCAAAAGCCCAAATTTTCTTCCAAATCTTAGTAAGAATCACAATTAACTTTAAACTGCTTTTGATTGTTGCACTGAGATGGAGTTTTCTAAAAATTTGGCAACAGTGACATTTCAAAAGACATCACTTTTAGTCTCCATGAGAAAATTAAGTTCATCCTTATAACTTTTCTCTAAAGACTTTCATGCCAAAGAAAAAATTGAGAAATATTGAGTGTGGTTATAAGTGTTATCTTATGCCTTTAATATTGAACTAAAATGAAATCATAGAGAAAAATACACTGCTCTTCAGTGTAATCCTTAGACTCAGTATTTAAAGAAATAATATAAGGTAGAATCTAAATAAATTAATTTAAACTGACAATACTAGAAACATCAATTTAGTCAGGTGTTTTGCCAACTTACAATGACTTTTAAAGTTTTTGTACTTCTTGCAGTTATAATATGATAAATCAAACCAAATATACCTAAATTCCACAATTTTCCTGTTCTTTCCCAACCACCCTATTGCTTTTTACATTGATTTAGAAATGAGAAAAAAAATTATTTTGAAACTCATTTTATTTTTTTTTAAGTATTTTATTATACCACCATGAGATATACAAAAAAAAGATATACAATTAAAAGTTCATGTTTGGGTTTTGGTCATACAGTGTTTCAGCACCCGTCCCTCCACCAGTGCCCATCTCCCACCACCAACATCCCCGGTTCCCTCCCCCTTTCCCCAGCCCTGCTCCATGGCAGGTTCTTTATTGAAACTCATTTTAAAAGCAAGCAATGGCGAAATCTTTAATAGCTAATTTTGGGAGATGAACTGAATGAGTCATTAGGTCATATTCTCTCTTAAGAAAGGAATTATCTCAGTAGAATATCATTCTTTCTATATATAAACATATGTGGTCAAGGGGCAATGGGAAAATATACAAGGTTTTCTCAAGGGCAGAAGCAGAAGTAAGAAAGTGAATGTATACAGAAAGAACTTTCAATATTCTTGTTGAAAAAGTCCAATGAGAGAAAAAGATTAGAAGGTGGCAAAAATAATGAAATCATTTTCATTCTGTTCATACTTCCTATTATCTTTTTTCTCACTCAATTTTAGAAAAGCCATCTTCTTTATAGTGTTTAGATGTTATATATCCGCAGAGGAAAAAAAGAAGTAAACTGGTACTTTATAAAAATTTTATTCTCGGGGCTGAAGAGGTAGTACAGCATGTAAGGCACTTGCTTACACATGGGCAACTTGAGTTCAGTTCCTTCTATCCCATATGGTCCCCCTGAACATTTCCAGGAGTAATTCCTGAGTGCAGAGCCAGGAATAACCCCTGAGCATTGTTAGATGTGACCCCAAAACAAAATAAAAAATAAACAAAACTTAATTTTATTATTTTATTTTAGATATCATGATTTACAGTTTTAGGATACTATCAATGACAGGAATTCATTAATATAAAATTACAAAACTAGACCCACTACCATAAGACCTAGCACTGTTTTTTGATGTGTGCCAGTCTCATTGCAAAGAGGTAATATCTGATTGTTCTGATTTGTGTTTCTCCACTGATCATTGATGCAAAACACTTTTTTACTCTATAACTCTTGGTGTGCAAGTGAGTCCACAAAGTATGTTTTCTTTGCAGAAGCATCTGCTGATCTTTTCTATCCAGTTTTAGTAAGGTTGTCTTGTTTTCTTTTCCTTGTTCAGGCTTACCAGTGCTTTGTATATTTTGGCAATTAGCCCTTTGCCATATGGGTACTGGGAAAATATTTTTCCTAGTCTGTGGATTGTCTTTTTATTGTTGTCATAGGTTCTGTTGACTTTTATATTGCATAATAACAACCTCAACCCTACCCATTGAATACACAAAAAATCCTAGAAAAAATGGAAGGTTTCTCTTCCCAACTGTAAATTATAGTATATCACTATAGTAATAAAAACAGTGTGGTACTAGAATAAAGATAGATTCAGATTTCAAGGGAATAAAATTGAGACCCCAGAGACAGGTCCTCAGATATGCAGTCAGACAACCCTTTACAAAGGACCTAAAAACATTAACTAGAACTAGGAAAGCCTTTTCAATAAACGGTGCTCAGAAAACTAGTCAATCACTTTTTTAAAAACAAACTCTGACACTTAACCTCCCCATCTCACACCATGCACAAAAGTAAATTCAAAATGGATTAAGGACCTGGATATCAGGCTATAATCCATAAATTATAGTGAGTAAAACATAGGCAGAACCTTACATGATATTGAATACAGATCACTAGAATGATTCAATACCACTGACCAAGGAAACAAAAGTATAAACAAATTAAGAAGCATCTACACTGTGAAAGAAATGATGCCCAGAATAAAAACTTTAAAATATTGAAGATCAGTTAAAAGAAGTAGATACAATGACATATTTTATTTTTAATTAATTAATTAATTAAGCCACCATGAGATAGACCATTACAAAGTTGTTCATAGTCGGGTTTACAATCATAGAATACTCCAACATTCATCACTCCATCAGGGTACATTTCCCAGCACCAATGTCCCAGTTTCCCTCCCACCTCTCCCAAACTGCCCCTCCCCAGCCTGCCTCTATGGAAGGTACCTCTCTTCTTGCTATGTCTTTCTCTATATCTCTCTCTTATCTCTCATTTTGGTCATAATGCTTTGCAATACAGATACTAAAAGGTTAACAAGCATATCTCTTTACCTACTTTCAACACTCATTTCTTTCCAAGTGATCATTTCCAACTATTATTGGTAAACTGGACCCTTATCTATCTGAACTACCCTCTGTCTCAAACACACTTGTGGTAACTTCAACCACTGACCAGTCCTCCTGGCCCCAATTTCCCTGGACTTAGATATATCCCAAAATGGATGCAGTCATTCTATATATGTCCCTCTCCTAAATAAATTCATTCAGCATAATACTCTACACGTCCATCCATTTATAGGCAAATTTCATGACTTCATTTTTCCTAACAACTGTGTTGTATTCAATTAGGTAGATGGACCGTAGTTTCTTTATTCATTCATTTGTTTTTGGGTACTCAGATTGTTTCCATATTTTGGCTATTGTGAATAATGCATCAATGAACATAGTAGGGAAGACATTTTTGCTGTGTGTTTCTGGATCCCAGAAACACAGCAGCTATTTCCAAAAGTTGGATTGGTGGGTCAAATGGGAGCTCAATTTTTAGTATTTTGAGGAACGTCCATGTTGTTTTCCAAAAGGATGGACCAGTCAACATTCCTACAAGCAATGAATAAGAGTCCCTTTCTTCATGTATCAATGCCTCAACTGGTTGTTCTGTGCACTTGATGCATGCTAGTCTCTGTGGCATGAGATGACATCTCATTGTTATTTTGGTTTGCATCTTCCTTATGATTAGTAATGTAGAGCATTTTTCTTGTGCCTTTTGTCCATCAAATTTCTTCTTTTAGGAATTTTCTGTTCATTTCTTTTCCCCATTTTTGATGGGGTTGGATGTATTTTTTCTTGTAAAGTTCTATGTGTGCCTTGTTTATCTGGAATATTAACTTTATCAAATGGGTATTGGGTGGACTATTTTTCCCATTCCATGCACTGTCTTTGTATTTTGATCCTTGTTTTGAGGTACAAAAAGCATCTTAGTTTAATTGTAGTTCCATTTGTTTGTTTTTGCTTCCACTTGATTGGTGTTTCATCTCTGAAGATGCCCTTAGTTCAATGTCGAGGAAGGTTTGTCCTATATTTTCTTCCTTGAACTTTATGTACTTAGGTCAGCTGTTGATATCTTTAATCTATTTTGATCTGACTTTTGTGCATGGAGTTAGATGGAAGTCTAAGTTCATTTTTTTACATTTAGCTGTCCAGCTTTCCCAGTAACACTTGTTAAAGTCTTTCCTTGATCTACTTCTTATTTCTTGCTTCCATAACAAAGATTAAGTGATCTGGGGCCGGAGCGATAGCCCAGCGGGTAGGGTGTTTGCCTTGCACGCGGCCGGCCCATGCCGGCCAGGGGTTCGATCCCCGGCATCCCATATGGTCCCCCGAGCACCGCCAGGAGTAATTCCTGAGTGCAGAGCCAGGGAGTAACCCCTGAGCATCGCCGGGTGTGACCCAAAAAAGCAAAAAAAAAAAAAAAAAAACAAAGATTAAGTGATCAAATATGTGAGGCCCATGTCAGGACATTCAACTCTATTCCGCTGGTCTGCAGGTCTGTTTTTATTCCAATACTATGACTTTTAATTAATACCACTTTGTAGTACAGTTTGAATTTAGGGAAAGTGATGCCCCCATCTTATTTTTCCAAAACATTGCTTTAGGTATTTGTAGGGGGTTTACTGTTCCATATGAATTTCAGGAGTGTTTTCAATTTCTTTGAAAAATATCATGGATATCCTTATAAGGACTGCAATGAATTTTTTTTTCTTGTTGGGTCACAAACCAGCGATTCTCAAGAGATACTCCTGGCTCTTCATTCAGGAATTACTCCTAGCAATGCTCAGGGACCATGTATGGTATGCCGGGATGGAACCGGATCGCCACGCGCATTGCAAATGCCCTACCCACTGTGTTATTGCTCCGCCCCCCACAATGAAATTTTATAATGCTTTAGGGAGTAACGCTATTTTAACAATGTTAATTCTCCCAATCCATGAGCAGGGGACGTGACTCCATTTCTTCAATCCCTCTTTTGTTCATTTGTTTTTAAATTTTATTTATTTATTTATCTATCTATTTATTTATTTATTTGTTTGTTTGATCACTTGATCACTTGAATCCCATTATTCATCGATTTGCTCGAGCGGGCGCCAGTAACATTTCCATTGGACCCTATCACATGCCAATGTAGCCCAATGGCATCTGGTTGATTCAGGAATATGAAGAGTCTCAAATCGCTCCTTCAGGGTCTTTACAAGGAAGTCTGACCATCTTGTAGGTGGCGGCCAAGTGATCTTTTGGGCGGCCCGTGGGATCCAGTCGGTAATGGCTCTAGTCCAGTGGTCTTCTCCAAATCTCATTACATGTCCAGCCCATCTGATTTTCGATGCCTTGCCAAACGAGACAGCATCCCTGATTCTGGAATAGCGACGGAGCTCAGAACTCCGGATTCCTTCTCTCACTTGAGTGAGGCGTGATATTCCAAGCATAGCTCTTTCGATTCCTCTCTAGGAGACCCGAATAGCATTCTCATCCTGCTTTCGTAGGGCCCAGGTCTCCGAGGTATATGTTAATGCAGGGAGAACGATGGAGTCAAAGAGATGTGCCAGGAGCTGGAGGTACTTTGTCCTTTTAGCTATTTCTTCGATGCCTTTGAAGGCATTCCATGCCGCTCTTCCTCCTGCGCAGCTCAGGTTTTAGGTTGTTCATCATGTTGATTTCTCGACCTAGGTACACATAACTGTTGCATTCAGAGATGTTTGTTCCATTGAGAGTGAATGCGGCCTCTGGAACTAGTTCATTTTTCATAAACATAGTTTTCTTTAGATTCAGATGTAGACTTATCTTTCCACATTCTCAGTCTAAGTCAGCCAGCATTTGTGCCGCTTGGCTAATGTTTGGTGTTATTAGAACGATGTCATCAGCGAAGCGGAGGTGGTGTATTTGCTACCATCTATCTTCACTCCCATTCCTTCCCATTCTAATTGTTGCATGATGTTCTCAAGGGTGGCGCTGAAGAGTTTTGGTGAAATGGTATCACCCTGTAGAACTCCTCTTTTGACATTAATGATCACTTCTTTGTAGAATGGTGAGATTCTGGTGGTGAATCCGTAATACAGCTCACGAAGGATCTTTTTTTTTTTGCGACGCTCAGGGGTTACCTCCTGGCTTTGCACTCAGGAATTACTCCTGGCAGTGCTCGGGGCACCATATGGGATGCCGGGATCGAACCCGGGCCGGCACAGGCTGGCCACGCAAGGCAAACACCCTACCAGCTGGGCTATCGCTCTGGCCCCTCACGAAGGATCTTGATGTATTGGGTTTGAACACCCTGTTTGGCTAGGGCTTCAATGACTTCTTCAGTCTCCACAGAATCAAAGGCTTTCTGTAAATCAATGAACGTGAGACAGAGCGGCATCTTGTACTCCCTACAAACCTCAATGAGCTTGGCTACTGTGTGGATATGGTCGATTGTGCTGAATCCTTTCCGGAAGCCAGCTTGCTCGCATGGTTGTCCTTCATCTAGTGTTCTGCTAATCCTCTTCAGGATGACTCGTGTAAACAGCTTGTAGATGACGGACAACAGACAGATGGGCGATAGTTGCCGATGTCGTGAATGTCTTCCCTTCTTGAACAGTAGAACTGTCCTGCTGGTTTCATTCATTTACTTATTCATTCATTTATTCATTCATTTAGTCTTTTTGTGGTCACACCCAGCAATGCCCATGTGTTGCTCCTGGCTCTACACTCAGAAAATACCCTGGCAGTGCTCAGGAGATCATATGGGATGCTGGGGATTGAGCCCGATAGGCTCCATGCAAGGTAAATGCACTACCCACTCCAGGTCCAGTTCCATTTATTTCTTGAACTAGTATTCTGTAGTTTGTACAGGTTTTTACTTCCTTATTTAAGATGGTTTCGAGATAACTGATTTTATGAGTCACAATTGTGAATGGGATTGTTATTTTTTTTTAAATATTTTACCACTGTGAGATATAAAATTACAAAAATGTTCATGTTTGGTTTTCAGTCATAATATTACTTTCTTCTCTTTCATTATTTGGATATAAGAAAGCCATGAAAAATTTGGGTACTGATTTTGTAACTTGCCACTCTACTGTACAAATCTATATTTACAGATTTTTGGTAGAATCCTGAGGGCTTTCTAATTATAGAATCATGTTATCTGCAAATAGTGAAAACTTGACTTCCTTTTTCCTATCTGGATGTTTTTAATATCATTTTTTGACCCTAATTGTGATGGTAAGTACTTCCAGTACTTAATTGAAGTGGCAAGAATGGGTAACCTTATCTTGGTTCTTGTCCTAGAGGAAATCTTTTTCATTTTTCCCCACTCAGAATAATGCTTTCTGTAGTCTTGTGGTAGATGACTTTGGCTATATCGAGGAAAATTTCTTCAACTCCCATTTTATTGAGAGTTTTTATCATGAACGCACTGGAATTTGTCAAATGCTTTCTCTCTGCTTATTGATATTATCATATGGTTTTTAATATATCTTTTATTGATATGATGTATTATGTTGATTGACTTATGAATGTTAAACCCTTGCAGCACTGGAATGAGTCATATTTGGTCATGGTGTAAGATTTTTTTTGATGAATCATTGGATTCTATTTGCTAGTATTTTGTTGAACATATTAGCATTTTGTGTTCATCAGGATATCGGCCTGTAATTTTATTTATTGTTGTTGTTGTCTCATTTTGGTGTCAGGGTGATGTGTACCTCACCAAAAAACTGTTTTGGAAGTGTTTCTGTTTCTTCAGTTTCCTGGAAAAGCTTGAAAAGTACTGTCAGTAGTTCTACTTTAAAGGTTTGAAGGTATTGACTAATGAAAACATCTGGACCTCGGCTTTTGTTTTTGGGAGGACATGACTACCATTTGTATTTTATCGATAGTGATAGGTCTGTTCAGGTATTCCAATTGTTCTTGGTTCAGCCTTAGGAGGTTTTAGGGATACAGGAATTTATTCATTTCTTTGAGGTTCTCTTATTTCATGGCATACAGACTCTCAAAGTAATCTCTAATAATCTTGAATTTCTGTGGTTTCCATTGTAGTACACCACTTTTCATTTCTGATTTTGTTTTTTAGGTATGTGCACTCTTTCTTTGTGACTCTTGCTGGTGGTTTATCAATCTTCTTTATTTTTTTTCTGATGAACCAGCTGTTGGTTTCATTGTCTTTTGAATTGTTTCTTGGGATTCCAGTTCATTGATTTATGCGCTAAGCTTTTTTTAATGCCTTCCTTCTGCCTGATTTAGGTCACTTTTGTTGATCATTTTCTAAGATCTTAATCTGTGAACCCAAGTTATTCATGTGCCCTTTTTTTCTTTCTGATGAACACTTGCAGAACTATAAACTTTTCTCTTAGCACTGTGTTGCAGGACTCCTCTAAAAGTATCTACATCTGCTCTGAATTGCCTCCTGCAAGGGGGTAGTCTAAATGTGGCAGTTTATCTGACCATGTATTCTGTACTAGTTGGTATAAATATTCTCTCATGCTGCCACAATCATCGTGGGACTAGCTAGATCTTACCAGCATATTTGCCTGGCCACGTTGGATCCCTAAATAATTAGACCAGAGAGAAATGCTGTTTGCCTCCAAGCAAGCAAGCATGGCCCCCTGATAACTCAAAGGCAACTAAAATACAAAACTACCGTGAAGTAGACGAGACTCTTGTGAAGGCTTGAAGAAATATTTAACTGGTACTAGTATTAGACTTTGGTACAGAGACAAGCCATCTCGAAACCCCTTCTCTACCCTATAAAGGCTTTTCCAGGCAGATCTTGGCTCAAGACATTAGCATATAAAAGGGCCTAGGTGAGGTGCTGGGAGAAATTCCTGAGGGCATTTGACCCTTCCTGCTTTCCATAATAGTGGGAGGGAGGTCTGAGTTGCAGGGGTATAAAACTAGCCTGCTTCCTCTCTCGCACTCTCTTTTTGGGCTCTTTCTTTGTGAGCTCACACCCTTCTTGGGAGTCTTGTCTTTGTCTCCTGTTTACAGGGCCTTTACACGTGGTGGCTGCCATCTTGGCCTACACGTGTCTGGGGTTCTTGCCAGGAATCCTAAGCACAGGGTTTTTCCTATTGTGGATTTGTATGCCTGAACTTGTGATAAGTAAAGCCTTTTAAAACTGCACCGGATTCCTGAGTCTTCATCCATACCCCACCCGGCTTCAGATGTAGAAGGGAACTCACTTCTCAGCACTGTTGGGGACCCTGGCAGCGCCCCCGAAAGCACTGCTTTTGCTGTGTCCCACAGCTAGTTCTGATAGCTCATATCCTCATTCTCATTTGTTTCCAGGAATCCTTTGCCTGCTTTGATTTCCACTATAACCCAAGGTTGTTCAGTAGTGAGATATTTAATTTCCAGGTGATTGATTTGAATATCCATTTCTATGTGTGATTAACTTCTATTTTCACAGCATCATAATCTGAAAATATATCTGATTCCATTTCTATCTTGATTTTATTGAGGTATGTTTTGTGGCCCAGCATGAGTTCTATCTTGGAGAATGTTCTATGTGCACTGAAGAAGAATGTGTATTCAGCTCTTTGGGAATAAATAGCCCTGTATATATTTACTAGCTCTTTCTTAAATTTCTTCTTTCACAGCAAGTATTACACTGCTGAGTTTTAGTTTCACTGGTCTATCAAGATGTGACAAGGCAGTGATCAAGTTTTCAACTACTACTTTGTTGTTACCAATGTTCTCCTTGAAGTCTATTAACAGTTGATTAAAGTATTTTGCTGGCCCCTCATTGGGTGCATATAAGTTTAGAAGTGTAATTTATTCCTTGATATATATATATATATATATATATATATATCCATATATCCCTTGATTATTAAGAAATGGCCTTCACTATCCCTTCTAACCTTTTTCAGTCTGAGATCTATGTTGTTGGATACTAGTATGTCCACCCTGGAGTTTTTTTGGAGGAGTATTTGTGTGAAGAATTGTTTTTCAGTCTTTAACTTTGAGTTTGTTTGTCTGACTGTTGAAAAGTTTTTCTTGTAGGCAGAAGAATGTTGAATTCTGTTTTTAAATCCATTTTGCCACTCTGTGTCTCTTAATTGGTACATTTATACCACTGACATTGAGAGATGTTATTGTCATGGGGTTTTGTGCCATCTTTCTGGAGAAGTTTGCTGTGTTTGTGAGGTTTGTCTTGTCTTATAGTAGTTCCCTCAGCCATTATTTTAAGTTGGTTTTGAGAATATGAAGTCCCTGAGCTATTTATTGTTTATCCACGAAGCTGTGTATTTTTCTTTCTAAACTGAATGAGATTCTGGCAGGGTAAAGTTTTCTTGGTGAGGCATTTATTTCATTGAGTTTTTTTCACCTACTATATCCCACCACTGTCTTAGGGCTGGAGGATTTTGTATGATAAGTCCACTGTAAGTCTAAGGGACACTCCTTTGTATGAAATTTTCTTCTTCTATCTTACAGTATTGTGCCTCTATTTGCGGTATTCGTAGTTCTGATTAGGATATATCTTGGAGTCCTTTCATTAGGGTCTATTTTAGCTTGAAGCCCTTTGGACTTCATTGGATCTGGATACCTGTGTTCTTAGCTATGGGAACTTTTGAGCATGATGTCTTTCACTGTTACCACTTCATTGGAGTTGGAGTGGCAAGACAGGGTGGGGGAGGTTCTGGTCCTGGCCCACCATCCCAATATCTCAAAACCAGGTACAGTGATTTGCCTGGTATCCCATCACATTTTATATAACTAAATATGAGGCATACAATCACAACTATGTGGACACGATGTCTGGTCTATGAGAATATCTCAATAACTTCTTAGACAGTGCCCTAAATGGCACAATGGGGATTTAACAATCTCCATTGACTTTCGTATAAGAATATATTTATTGACCATATTTAGAAAACTAGCTTCAACAAGCAATATAGAATAGATTATTCAGTGTATGATTAGGACAGGCTCAAACAGACATTGAGAAATATTTGAAATAAGTGTTGTCCCTAGGTGCAGTGGTAGTGGGTTTGATGTTGACTTGTAGAAATCCACCACATTCTAGAAACTCAGAAAGTGAATGCAAGAACAGAAACCAGCCAGATTTGCACATAACAATCCAGAAAAATGTCATGACTTTATCATTACCATTCCCATATATGGGTTGTAATTGTCAATATAATTAGTGCCAGCCAAGGGAGCAGACATGGGGGTGGGGGTGGGTAATGAGGGTCTTAGTGGTGGTGAGAGCACACTGGTGATGGGTTTGGTATTGAATGATGAATCTTTCTAAGAAATGTATTGTTTAAAACTTTTTTCTTTGTAAATCACCGTGTTTAAATAAAGTAAAAAATAAAATATTATACTAAAAAGAAACACAGGATTCCAGTGAGAAGAATAGAACTATCCTGCCTCAATGACAGTCATATAAATGCAAAAAAGGTCAGCTTGTCTTATTACTGGAACACTGTAAGCAATAGATAGATAGATAGATAGATAGATAGATAGATAGATAGATAGATAGATAGATAGATAGATAGATAGATAGATAGATAGATAGATAGATAGATAGATAGATAGATAGATAGATAGATAGATAGATAGATAGATGTTAATCAGACTATCTTAGTATTACATTAAAACATCATTCTGGTTTATTTATTTACATTGGATGTGTATACTAAGATTTGAACAAAGTAGATACTAAAATATACTGATTAAACTCTGAATATTAGAACTAAGAAGCATTGTCTACAAGTACTATTTCAATCATAGGAATAATGGGGACAAAATATGTTAAACCAGGACTGTTGTGGAAAATTTGAGATAAATGTATCTGATTGGCCCATTAAAACAAAGCAAAAGCAAAACCAAACTAAATAAACAAAACTCTTTTTATCCAAAAACCTGACAGAAAAGAAGTCAAACTGTACGTCTAAAGAACTGTTTATACTAATTTTCTAGACTCTCATAAAGTCGAATAGTTGATAGCAGAAGAAGTGGTTATTGTAACCTAAATTTAATAAACATGGGAAATTAAAAAACTTTAAAGATAGGAGCCGAGTAATAGTACAGTTCAGTTAGTAGGACACTTGGCTTCAATGTGGCCAGTCCAAGATTGATCCCTGGCATCTCTTATGGTACCCAAACCTTCCAAGAGTGACTCTTGAGTATAGAGTCAGCTGTATGACATGAGCACCATCAGGTATAGCCCAGAAACAAAAAAATTAAAGATTATGTGTTGATATAATTCCATCGATAGCGTTAAGACTAAATTTAATTGTGTTTATTATAATATGAAAACTTAATAGAATAACAGGGGAAAACTTATGTAGATATTATACTGTCTGTACTCAATATCTAATATTAAAAGAAATTTAATAATATTAAGTATTAGCTTTAAGGTAGTATTTAAGGAACAGTTCTTAAAACATTAAAGGAATGCTATGCCATAAATTGATTTATGAAATTTAAAATGCACACATCCCACTTTTTGGATACCCATATTCTGCTATTTATATGCTTATTTTCTTATTTTATCTTATTTTTGTAGTTTAGTGACATAGTTACTGTATCTCTATGTATTTTTAAATTGATTTTAGGCACTGTGATTCATAATACCATTCTTGTAAGGTTTTCATGCATAAAGCAGCCCCCTCACCAAATTCTCTACCTGAGTGCTCACTTCCCTTCACCAATGAATGCCCCAGTCTTTTCCCACCCATCGTATTCCTCCTTTGCTCTCTGTACTAAGCCTCCTATTGAAGCCAGTTATTAGTTTCTGTTGCCTTAAGCATCTTATATATTCCTACTTTGTTTCTTTAGATCCATATCTCAGAGAGTTCATTCTGTGTCATGTTGTTCTCCTTCTGACTCACAGATGCATTCACATAGCATAGCAGTCAGCAGCATACTTGTTGACCAAACCAGAAGAGAGTTTGTCAGTCATTTTAATAACACACTTAACAGTACGATAATATTTCTTTACTACATAATGTTATAAGTCTATTGAATGGAATCCAATATCAATAAATGCCTAATCAAGTCTAGTAAGAAATCTAAGATAGACTATTACAAAGATAGACTTCTCTTGACATTCATGGTTTATAAGTGTTAATACTAGTATAAACATATAATTAAAAAATCCAAACCTATTGCTGGATCAAATGGGAGCTCAATATCTAGTTTTTGGAGGAATGCCCATATTGTTTTCCAAAAGGGCTGGACTAGTCGGCACTCCCACCAACAGTGGATGAGAGTCCCTGGGAATATACCCGAGAGACTAAAAAAACATAGCAGAAACACTATCTGTACTTCTTTATTCATCTCTGTGCTATTCACTATAGCTAGAATCTGAAACAACCTAAATGCCTGAGAACAGAGGACTGGCTAAAGAAACTGTGGTTCATCTACACTATGGATTATGCAGCTGTCAGAAAAGATGAAATTATGAAATTTACCTGCAAATGGATAGACATGGAGACTATCATGCTGAGTGAAATTAGTCAGAAGGAAAAGGACAGATATAAAATGACTGCATTCATTAATAGGATATAAATAGATACCAGTGTTTTACTAAATGTGGGAAATGGTAATGGCAGATTAAAACTCACCATTGAATATACACAAAGAGACTTAAGTGATAAACTCTAAATATCTGCAGGGCTAGCCACAATGTAAAAGAAGAGGGAGAGAGATGCAGAGACAGAGAGAGACAGAAAGAGAAAGAGAAGAAACTGGGTACCTGCTATTGAGGCAGCCTGGGGTGGGGGGAGGAGGTGGGGTACATTGGTGGTGGAAATGGGTCACTGGTGGAGGGATGGGTGCTGGTATACTGTATTACCAAGGACCAATTATGAACACCTTTGTAATTGTATGTGTCACGGTGGTATAATAAAAAATTAAAAAAAAAATCCAAACCTAAATAATGATTAATTTAAAAAATTTAGTGGCAGAGGGTTATAGGCAGTTTGGTGGTAATGTAATAACATACATATAAGAACTAAAACTGCTAATATGATTGTAATCATATCACTAAATTACAACAATAAAATAGAGACCACCTTTCCTGTGTGACTCTTCTTTCTCTGTCTCTCCGAACCCAAATAAGAAATATTGGAGAGACTACAATGTATGCATATATGAATGTATGTTATCTATTCACATTTTTAAACAAGAAAACTGTATTATACTTAGTTCACATAGACTATTTCAGACCAAACCTGTGTAGTAACTCTTATCTCCAAAGTATTTATGAAAAGCTAACTTTTTAAGAGGGTATAACAGTTTTATACTTTCCCAGGTTTTATTATTTTTCTCCAGGTCAACAGGAAATTTTTAAGTCTGTAGTGAAAGAGTAATATAAAAATACCTGTTAACTTTTCATTTTCTTAGTTAAGCAACATTGCCTCTTACTATTTAATGAAATTTTAAATAAAGCTAATTAAGTTATTCATGAAGAGTTTATTTAATGTTTGATTTCTTTTAGAGAATTATAACTCTCAGTGCTGAATTTCTGCCAATAGCAAGAAACTATAAAAAGTTACAAAGGATGAGGAGAAAGAGAAAAAGCAATAACAAATAATATATTTAAGGTATATTTAATAATGATGAAATGTACCACTCACTCAAACTGACTCTGTTGTCTTGTGACTTCTCCACAAGGCTGAAATCATTAGTCCTCTCGCAAGAAGCCAGAGGAACCCCCACACCATGAGGGCCGCCATTTTCAACATCTGGACTCCACAGCTCATCAGAGCGCTACCCAAGAGAAAATCCCATCTCTCCCTATTGGTTTGTGGCCACGCATTTCATCAGTAAATACACGAGAAGAGAGCCTACTACTGAGAGTATTCCATCCTTGCACGGCAGAGCCTGACAAACTACCCGTGTCATATTTGATATGCCAAAACCAGTAACAATTATAGCCTTCATTCCCATGATCTGAAGGAACGGTTTGAGGCTCTTCATGTTCCTGGAGTGAGCAGATGCCCTTGGGCTACACTATCAAGTGACCAGACGTATGGAGATGTTACTGGTGCCCGCTCGAGCAAATCCATTAACAACGGGAAGACAAGTGATATGAGTGAACTAATTGTAAACACGTATTCCTGTTCACTGTTGGAAATATTTGAAAATCAATCATGTCAAATACATATATAAAAGCATATTTTAAAGTATTCTAGCTTGTGAGAATAAACTTTTCAGGTAGAATTAAATTACTTCCTCTATGGCTTCACTGTGGTGATGGCAGAGGTGGGAGGAGGGCAGTGAGCAGTGCCCCAACATAGAAAACAACAGAAAAAAATCACTTCCCCTAATTTTCAGGTGTATTACCTAGTTCTGGTGAGTGAAAAAAGAAAATTTGTATAGTGTATGTTACTGTTGCAGAAGAAAAAAGAAAAAATTAAAACCCAATGATCTAAATGGGGAATCTTACCTATCCTTCAAAAACACCAAAGAAATAAATTTCTAAAAAATCATAAAATACCTACCTATGAGAGTGGCAATAAAAAAAACTCACTCAGATAATATAAAAGTTGATCCTTCATTAGGCATGTGGTATATATGCTAAGTTCTTGACATAGAAGCTAGTTAGATTTTCGATTTTACAGTAGAGAGACTTAATACAATTAAAGGTGATTATACAGTATGTATATAACATGTGATAATGTCAGGAACAATGGATACAATTATGACACTGTAAGTTATTGTGTCAAATTTCAAACAATGATATTACATAACTATTATATATTAATGTTCCCTACTAAAGAACTCAATTATACCTAGGGACTGAGACATGCCTAAATCCAAAATTTGGTTCAAAGAATTCTTAACATGACTTTCCACATTAATGAATTAATCAGTATGGTATGAGTGAAAATATGTGTAATGGCCACTCAAGGAAAGAATTACAT
>JAJIBD010018131.1:0-11390 GCA_021461705.1 Cryptotis parvus
AAAAAGGTATATTTCATTCTATATAATTTAAGTACCAATTTAAAATGAAACAAACTGTTGGGTTTTGAATTAAATAAGGGCAATAGAAAGACATTTATTTTTAATAAGGGCAATAGAAAGACATATTTATTTTTCATAATTATTTTATTAATATCTATATTAGTGAATAAAAAAGCATGCAATACAGAATCTGAAACTGAGTAATTAATACACATTTGCCACTAAACTACAAAATTCCATCCTGAGCCATATAATATCCTACCTTCTTATTTCCAAAGCATGCCTAGATTTGCTTTGGAATACCGTATATTGTGAGATGATATAGATATCAAAGAGGTAAAATATTCTCCGAATCCAAACATGAATATGTATTTAACAAAACTCCAAATATTTAAAGCACAGATAGCATAAATTACACAATATTCACAGAAGCATCACATAAAGTCACTAAATTATTGCCTTCACATATTTTCCTTTTGCCCACACACATTTATCTGAGTAGTCTTTTTATTGCTCTGCTATTATACATTTGCATTGGTTTTAAAAAACATTTATTTAAAGCACATTGATGGTTAGTGTAAGAAAGTCAATATCAATGACTATAATAAGGCCTTCGCATAAAATTGCTCTGGTGTGATTGTTGGCACATTGTGTATAAAGGGTTCCAGTCTAAATAAAATTTAACTTCTCATACTTCTATGTGTTCCAAGTTAATTATGCCAATTGAATTAGCTTAAAAGGTATCCAATAAGTGTGATAAGTAATATACCTAAACATAAATATATAATTGGTATGAAACAATCGTGAATAAAACATCAATAAACATACTGAAATACAAATGGAGATGCTCATAAATGAATGTTAGAATATATATTCAGCTTGAATATAGATAATGAAAACTTATATTAAAATATACATGAGGATTAAAACTACTTAATTTTTTCTATGGCAAATCACAACTGGTATCTTATAGCAAGAACACTAAGAGAGACAGTGTTTAAATACCTACTTATAAATATGTTATATTAAATTATAATAATAATTGCATATAATTGAGTAACGCAATAATATAAAATAACCAGTTTATCTGTTTATCATTGGTGGACACCATTTTCACACTTGTAGGTTAATATGAATTTCAAACTAAATCAAATGATTTTCCAAGTAAATATATTTATTGATGGAAAAATTAGATTTCTTGTAATTCTAGGACTAATAAACTGTGAATCCCACTTTTGGTATGGGCTTTGACAACACATAACCCTAGATATCCATTCATAGAAAGAATTTTCAGTGTGATGAAAAAGGTCTTGTAGGATATGAAACTTTTTAAGGTTTCCAAGATAGGACTCAGAGGAAGTTTAGGAAGAGAATGCATAGGAAAGGATAACTGGGCTCACATCCCTTGCTTCTTTTGCTGCTTTTAGCCTGCTTTCTTTAAAGTCTTTCTGGTACAGACCCAGAAGAGGCTACCAATAATTTAATATTATAAACACAATCTAAGTCTGATCATATAATCAGAATTAGATAGGACAAGAAAAGCATATTTGTTCATTCCAGTATCTTTATCATTCCTGTATAAAATCTTAATAAAACTTTAAGTTTATCTTAAAAACTACTTATAACTTAACAAATCACACCATCAGAAAAATCCTAAATATTTAACTGTTAACCCTATTTTGATTTTCATTATCATAGTTAACTATTTATATCACTAAGATTATTTTAAAATATTTCCATTTCTTATTTTCTACCCACTTTTTAGCTATTTTTATGTGTATGCATATCTTAAGTAAGTATATGGTGAAAAATTGGAAGTAACTAAAATAGAATGAAAACTTTCACTTATAATATTTACAAATTTTTGAGAGAAAAGTGTTCTAAAATATACTGGAAACTCTTGTTGTCATTCTGAATTTCTTTATATACCCTATATTTAAAGCCATCATATATAGCAATAACACATACAGATTCATATATCAGTAAGTTTTAAACATCATTAGTCTTAAAAATGCACATGCAGAAAAAAGAACAGAGATTGTTCACATGCACCTAAAATATCAATATGCTCCAAATGCCTTTAAAACATTAATAAACACTAAAGAGAAAAAGTAAATTATACTAAGTAATTTGAAGTTTCATTAAACACTAATGGTTAAAAGTTGTGAAGTTATTCTACACAACAAATCAAATATGATTTAAACAGCCTAACAACGGGAACAGTATATTTTCAAATTCTACATAACCTATTGTACACATGAAGGGAAACCATCAACATTCAACATAAACATTCACCAATTTAATTGAATATTTACAATAGTCTCTATAACATTTATTCACAAATCAACCATAAATCCTCTATTTGTTATACATTTAAAGACTATAATTTAATCAGAAATATGCATTCATACCCCCCTAACTAAAACATCAGCTGTCCCCTGATTTAAGTGTAATATTAAACAAGTTATTTCCTCATATTTGCTATGGGGAAATTGAGTTACTATTTCTGCAAGTTGATGAATAAGCACATAAATATAATTTCCAGTCAATATGATATAAATGACAGCAACAGAGCATTGTTTCATCATTGAGCTTTTGTTGTTGAGGTTTTGTTTTTGTATTTGGGTATTTTGTATTAACATCAAGAAATGATGAACTTAATAATTCCCTGTAAACCACCCTTTATTTTATACTGTAAGACATTTGATATAGCTGTATAATTAAGTCTTTGGAAAAAATTCTTTTCTGAGTTTAATCTGACTTTAATTTAAATTTTAATTCACATCAGTGCATTTCTTTAATAATTTGAGCTAGAATTTAAAACAAATCTTCTTGTCTCATCAGGTAGGTAGTTTTATCTAAACCTATTTTTGCTTATGCTTACTGAACATCTTTCAGTAATAACTTAGTTGGCAAATCAATACTTAAATATCCTTGGTATTCTCTAAGATATAATTTATAGTAATTTGTAGTAAATGAATCATACATTTAACTTATCTACTCTGCCTGCAATTTTCTAAACTGCTATATGTAAATTACAGAAATTAATGACCCAGTATATATTGAAATGTAAGTTTAAAATAGCAGATATAATATGATTTAGGATATACTTTATATTATAAGGTAAATTAAAATGGGGGCCCATTTTCTGGGCCTGGGGAGATAATAGAGAGGGCAGGACCCTTGTTTTGCACCATGGCCTACCCGAGTTTAATCTCCAGCACCCTATATGGCCCCCTGAGCCTCGCCAGGAGTGATCCCTGAGTGCAGAGCCAGGAGTAAGCTCTGAGCACCGCCAGGTGTGGCCCAAGAAATAAAATAAAGGCCCATTTTATTGACTGATTTGGTCACAATATTGCACTTTTTGTGTCTCGAACTCTACTAAAGAGTAGAGAAATGGGTTATATATATTCTTTACCGAAAATATGCATAAAAATATTTTCAACAGATAACAGATTCTTTAAATAAAACTAAAAAGCAAAAAGGCCAGTTTATAAGGAAAATTTACACTCTCTACTGTACATTTTTGAAGATAGCAACATTAAAAAGAAGTGGAGATTAGCATCAAACACATTTCAACATAAAGATAAATATGCTACTATATTAAGCTTTCTAATTCTATATGAATAAAAGTTTACATAAAGTAAAGATGCTTTCAAAAATTAGGTACATGCTAAATTTCCATTTGCTTTGTACTGGGTCCACAAACATCAGAATGCAAGAAAAATTCACAATATTGCACATATTTGTAAAAAAACAAAATAATTACATGTACTAAATTAATACATACTAAATATTAATACCCATTATTAACAAAGAAGTATGAATGGTTTATTCTTTTTTCTTATAATTTCTAATTGAGTGAGACAAACTATACATTTATTTTTGAGTATTAACTACGGGGTCTACTGTAGACTTTGAAATGACATTTTTATATTTACAGTTATTTAAAAACTTAGTTTGACATATGCGTTAAAATTGTACATTAAATTAAACATCTATTATATACATTATGTTGCAAAATGTGAAATAACCACGTAAGCTTTTTAACGGACATTCTTCTATAATGGTATTATTACCTTTAGGGGTCTGACCTGTTGACCCTGAGTGAAAATCTCACAGGAATGAAATTAATTGAATTACAACCACTAGGATGAAATCTTTCAGACACGGTGTAAAACTGAGATTTTATACTACTTTATGTTTATCAAGCCTAAGTAGTCCATTATTTCCAATACCTTACATCCAGTCTTGTTCAAACAGACAGATGGTGCAATGTTGCAACAGAACGGCAGCAGCCTGTAGCAAAGGAGGGCTGTCGTGAATTGCTTCAGCCTGTGCCAAGGGAGAGCTATAGAAGAGGGCTGAAGACGTTGCTGGTTGGGAACTGTGACAAAAAAGCAGTAGCCTGTGCTAAACATGGATTTTGGTGCAGACCCAGTGTTTTTGGAGTCTTCTAGCACAGTAGACTGCCAAAGTCATTGAGAAAACTGTGACAGAGAGTAGTGGATTGTGACAGCGGTGAGCTAGGTGGCAAGCAGGACCTCTGTCAGGAGTCAGTGGTGAACAGTGCGTGGTGACTGTGAAGGGCTGGTATGGTGACATAGAACAAAGGGTGGTGACCGTGAAGGGCTGGAATGGGTTAGCGAAGATGGCATCCAACAGGCATCAGAATGACCTAAGATGAGACATTCTTGAGTGCAGTTGTCAGAAGCCTCTTCCACAGTTAGTTGAACAGTTATTTCTGCAGCTGTTGGGGTGGAGAAATAAAATTTATCATTCAAAGGTGTGTTTTTATTACTTAATATGCTTCACAGTTATAAATTAACAGCCAAGTTAATAATCTATACATCAATCCATCATACATCCAAGATTACAATATTTTAATTACTGCTATTTTATTTGTCCAGGTAATTCCTAGAGAAGTATAAGTAATCAGGAGTGAATAAGAGGGTCTCATTTTACTCTCAAATGTAGATATTTCAAATCATGCTTGTGGCCATAAAGTGTTATCATTGATCTTTATACATCAGTTGAAATTTGGCTTTTAACAAAGAAAGGACATGCAACTAAAATCTAAAAAAATACTGTATGACCAAAACTCAAACACGAACATCTTTGTAATTGTATGTCTCACTGTGGTATAACAAAATATTAATAAAGAAAAAATAAATAAAAACCTGCACGGCAGAGCCTGGCAAGCTACCCGTGTCGTATTTGATATGCCAGATACCAGAAACAATTAGACCTCATTCCCATGACCTGATGGAATGGTTTGAGGCTCTTTATGTTCCTGGAGCAAGCAGGTATCCTTGGGCTCTACTTGCATGAGACAGGTCATATGGAGATGTTACTGGTGCCTGCTCGAGCAAATAGATGATGAACGGGAAGACAGTGATACAGTCTTATAAATGTAGAATGAACAAATTAATTATAGTATAAATAGACTTCTGGTTAAGAGCTCAATTAACTAATCTGAGAACTAATATAAGGTAAAATTACATTGAGTATACAGTTCACTGAGCTCTAGGATACACCTTTCCAAAATGAAATAGAACATGATAATCTTGCAGACCATAATGCCCAAATGGAGAGGGAAACAAGGAGGGGAGAGAGAGAGGAATGAAAGTGCCTGCCACAGAGACAGGCAATGTGCTTCTGTGTGGGTGGCTGGTGGCAGGAGGAAAACTGGGCACATTGGTGGTGGGAAAGGTACACTGGTGGAGAATGGGTGTTGGAACATTGTTTGCCTGAAATTCAACAATGAACAGCTCTGTAACTGTGATTCAATAGTATAAAAAAACTATGCTTATATCAATAATGAATTTCTGCAGTCTTCATTTTTTGAAATCATAGATCCGAGATTAGCAACATAGTAACTATAGATTCTTGATCTAAAATTATGCTTGGCCTTATTCTATATAAATTTCTAAAACGTATTTCTTTTTCTTTCTTTTTTTTTTTTTTTTGCTTTTTGGGTCACACTCAGCGAGGCTCAGGGATGCCGGGGATCGAACACGGGCCTGCACAGGCAGGCCACGTGCAAGGCAAACGCCCTACCCTCTGGGCTATCGCTTGGCCCCTCAAACGTATTTCTTAGGTCTCTATAAAGCTTTCAAGTGCCAGTAGGTACCATATATCAGTATGAAGGTAGAAAAACTGATTAAAGGGCTGAGCAGGGCGGGAGCTTGCCTTGCACACAGCTAAGCCACGTTCAATGTCCTGCATCCCATGTGGTTCCCTGTGCCCCAACAGTAGTAATTCCTGAGTGCAGAACCAGGAGTAACCCCCTGATCATTGTCAATAGTGGCCCCGAAAGCAAATAAAATAAAATAAAATAAATAGGAAATTAGCCTCTATCCATTCTCAGAAAAGATATAGAGTTCAGGTACTGTAATTATCTCTCAGTACTTATAAACCAAAAAGATAGAATAAAAAAGAATTAAGACAGTTTTCTCCATAGCAAACACTTTGTTTAGCAAACATTTAAAATATTTCTACAAGATTTGCATTTAAGATACCCTATATACTTTAATGACCATATTTATGTAAAAGTTAATATTTTAGGATTTTATGTATTTTCAGTTGACTTATGTTGAGTAAACTATGTATGGAAGTAAATAAACACATGAATATACACTACAACAAGTTCATTTTTCCTAGCCATGGCCTAAAAAACAAACAACGATAAAAAGAAAGGAAAAATAAAGTAACTATTTCAGTTTTTTGAAAGCCATCACTGTATCACTGTATCACTGTCTTCCTGTTGATCGTTGATTTGCTCCGAGCGGGCACCAGTAACATCTCCATATGTCCTGTCGCAAGCAAGTATAACCCAAGGGCATCTGCTTGCTCCAGGGGACAGGAAGAGCCTCAAACCACTCTTCAGGTCATGGAATTGAGGTTCATAATTGTTACCAGTTCTTGGCATAACGAATAAAATACAGGTAGCTTGCCAGGCTCTGCCCTGTGACCCAAAAAGAAAAAAAAAGATTTTCCCCCATCCCTTTCATCTATTGGCAGGATGTTGACTCAACCAGTTCTTATCATTATCATGTTCTAACAGCAAACTCTAGAAATGTTAATATCGTTCTAATTCACATGTCATTGAACCCAATCATGAATTCCCTGAGTAATTAGCTTCCTGGGAAATTGTCTCCTCAATACAGAGCAGGTATCATGCTTGCTTTGTACCTGACAAACCTGGGTTTTGCTCTCAGTTACCTCATTTGGTACTGAGCCTTCCAGGATAGATCCTTGAGCACAGAGTCAGAAGTAAGATCTGAGCACTGCCAAGTGTGGACCCAAAACCAAATTATTTTTTAATTATTAACGTAAAATTCATTTATACATTAGCCTGTGGCTAATCTAGAGAAAAAATTTTCATTTTCATTCTTGACAGTAAGTTGAACATGCAAGTCTTATCATTATTTTCTTTCAGTACACCAATTGTGTTATTTCACTGTGTTCTGGTATGCAGTGTTTCTGATAAGTAGTCTGCTTTAAATAATATGTTTTACTTTTAAATAAGAAGTTATTATTCTTTTGCTACATTCCAAACTTTCTTTTATCTCTGATATTACTAAGTGTCTTTGTGTGAATATTTGTATTACTCATACTTGGAACTCGTTCAGTATTTTACCCACATTAACTTTTTGTTTAGTTTATTTCAAACTATAATTACTTCTAATATCATTTATATTCCACACCCTCTCTTTTCATTCTTACACTCTTTTCTCATGAAGTGTAGTATACTTATATGATGCCCATATTTCTCACTCTGTTTCATTCATTTTTCCTTTTTGAATTTTAGAATGCATAATCTTCAAACTAATGAAGGTTTTCTGATTCTTCTTACGCAAGTTCAAATTCATTATTATGTTCTTCTAGTGATCTATTGATTTTAGTTGTTTTAGCTTTTGGATCCACAGCTACTTCCATTCAGTTATTTTAACTAAGATTCTGTGATTTATAGTACTACTACTAATGGTTTTTCATGTACATAATTCCAATACCACACCCATCACGAGGTACCCATCTCCCTCCCCAATTCAAATTGTGTGCATTGGGCCGTCGCCTCTGGGGGTCCCGGAAGCAGCCCAATGAGACTCACCCATCACACTAGCCACCATTTTTGCTGTCCGGACACTGCAAAACTGCCTCCACGACCAGATCAACAGAGCAAAGCCAGTTCGAGCCCAGGTAGGCGGCTCCAAGAGGCGGGAATCACTGGGAAGTCGTCAGATGGAGGCGTGGTCGTCCCTTCCCCCTCCATCTTGTCAAGCCTGGTGGTCCTGCCCGGGAGCTGCACGCGGCCAGCAGACAGGGCCTCACGGACGGCTGGGGAGGCTGGCGCCCGCCGCCCGGGCCTAGCTGACCATGGAACCCTGAGGAGGACAGATGGGTTTTGGGGAGTAGGGCCCGTCGCCTCTGGGGGTCCCGGAAGCAGCCGAATGAGACTCGCCCATCACACTAGCCACCATTTTTGCTGTCCGGACACTGCAAAACTGCCTCACGACCAGATCAACAGAGCAAAGCCAGTTCGAGCCCAGGATCGAGCGGCCGCAGCGGCCACGCAGTCCACTAAAATAGTGAAACAGTGATGTCTTTTTGGTGCACTGCATTCCACGAAGAGCAGGAAAGTTTTTTGGGAGGGAGATGTAGGGAGGAAGGAAATGACATGCAGAACCCGCCAGGTGGTTGAGGTGCGGGAGGGGGGGGAGGTAGGTGGGGACATTGGTGATGGGAGATGGTTTTGGGCGGAGGGTGCGTGTTGGAACACTGTGGAACCAAAGCTCTACATGAGCATCTTTCAATTAAAAAAAAAGAAGGTGGAATCTACCACAAACATGTGGGAATCAGTGGTTAGGTAAGACAGAGAAGGGAACAGTGTGCTAATATTTGTCAAAAGTGATAATGCCAGCCTAGAACTGAGCATTGTTATAGGAAAAAAAGATATACATGATAATCTCTAAATGTATGTATTGCAATCCACAATGTGTAAGAGAAGAGAGAAAAGAGAGAGAGAGATAAGAGATAAAGAGCTTGCCATAGAGGCAGGCTGTGGGAGGGGAGGGAAGTGGGGACATTAGTGGTGGGAGATGGGCACTGGTGGAGGGATGGGTGCTGGAACACTGTATGACGGAAACCCAAACATGAACATCTTTGTAGTTGTATGTCACATGGCGGTGTAATAAAATATTAAAAAAAAATTGTGTGCATTAGTTCACCCCATTATGTTGAATATGAATCCAAAGTTTATATTTGGCCTTTTAAAAAATATTTTTCCTTTATTAGTGATCTGTATTTAAAGAAATACTTTTAACTTAACTTCTTTCAATTTTAAGTGCTATTTCTTTTAGATATTTGACTATAATTTATAATTATAATGTCTACTTTGAACTCTGTTTCAAGTGACATCAACAATCTTTTTTTAAATAGCACCGTGAGATATACCATTACAAAGACGTTCTTGTCCTGGTTTCTGTCATACATTGTTTCAGCACCAATCCCTCCACCAGTGCCCATTTCCCACCAACAATGTCCCCAATTGCCTCCCCTTTCCCCCTACCCTGCCTCTATGGAGAGTTCTTTTTTTAAATTTTTTATTACACCACCGTGAAACATACAATTACAAAGGTGTTCATAATTGGTTCTTGGTAATACAGTATTCCAGCACCCATCCTTCCACCAGTGCCCCATTTCCACCACCAATGTACCCTCCCCTCCCCGTCCCCCCAGGCCGCCTTAATAGCAGGTACCACAGTTTCCTCTCTTTCTCTCTCTATCTCTCTCTCTCTGTGTCTCTGCATCTCTCTCCCTCTTATTTTACACATTGTGGCTAGCCCTGCAGATATTTAGAGTTTATCACTTAAGTCTCTTTGTGTATATTCAGTGGTGAGTTTTAATTTGCCATTACCATTTCCCATATTTATTAAAACACTGCTATCTATTTATATCCTATTAATGAATGCAGTCATTCTATATCTGTCCTTTTCCTTCTGACTAATTTCACTCAGCATGATAGACTCCATGTCCATCCATTTGCAGGTAAATTTCATCATTTCATCCTTTCTGACAGCTGCATAGTATTCCATAGTGTAGATGAACCACAGTTTCTTTAGCCAGTCCTCTGTTCTCGGGCATTTAGGTTGTTTCCAGATTCTAGCTATAGTGAATAGCGCAGAGATGAATAAAGAAGTACAGATAGTGTTTCTGCTATGTGTTTTTCGGTCTCTAGGGTGTATTCCCAGGAGTGCTATTGCTGGATCAAATGGGAGCTCAATATCTAGCTTTCAGAGGTATGGAGAGTTCTTTATCTCTTTTTCTTTCTCTCTCTCTCCCTTCTCTTACACACTGGATTGCGATACATACATTTACAGGTTATCATGTGTATCTTTCTGCCTGTATTCAATACTTAGTTCTAGGCTGGTATTATCACTTACAACAATGTAACAGTGTGCTAACAATCTTTTTTGGGGTACTCTTTCTACATATAAGTCATAGTTTCCTGCCCCTTTTTTAAAGTAAAACAGGTTTTATTATGGAGGTTTTAGGAAAGGGAAGGAGGAGGGAAAGTGAGAGAGAGTGCACATCTCAAGAGGGGAGATGTGCAACACAAGTGCTCAGGCACCACCTGTGCTTGGTCACGTGGGCTCAGGGAGCAAGTGCGCTCAGGCAGCATGTGTGCCTCCTGCCTTTTTATGCTTCATGTTTTGTCAAAAGTTGGACATAGCATAAAAGTCAATGTGCCCCTTTTTAAAAGTAAGACCTCTTTTCTAAGGTTATTCCTCAAGAACATACCCATCAACAAAGCACAAAAGCTCAAATTACTCCATATTCTAATCATTGTTTTGTTTTTTATTTGTTTTCTTTGTTTTCTATCTAGTAAAAGTTATCCTGGTGAGTGTTAAATTGTACCTCACTGTGGTTTTGATTAAAATTTCTATAATTACTACTTAGGTACAGTATGTTTCCACGTGCCTCTTAAATATTTGTCTGTCACCTTTAGGGACATCTATTCAGTTTTTTTTAACTGAGCTGTGTTTGTTAAAATTTTAAAATTATTCATTTAAAATATATTCTGAACTTTAATCCTTTGTCATGTTATTTTTCACATCATCTCCCATTGTTTGATTTAATTTTCATTCAAATGGTAGTATTTTATGTACAAAATTTTTTGCCGTTTACTTTCATTGTAGTTCAGTTTATCTGTTTCTTAAATTGTCTATTTGAAATCTCATAAA
The DNA here is from genome assembly GCA_021461705.1 of Cryptotis parvus. Lineage (NCBI taxonomy): Eukaryota > Metazoa > Chordata > Mammalia > Eulipotyphla > Soricidae > Cryptotis > Cryptotis parvus. Next base: position 11,247 of record JAJIBD010018131.1, read on the forward strand.
ATCTAAAGTATCAAATTCTAGTGCTATTTTATATTTTTTTCTAATTTTAGCACTACATTTATGTAAAATCACTTGAGTTGAATTTTTTTTTTTTTTTGCTACTAAAGCCTTACGTTTCTACCAATATCTAACATCTTGGCATTG
>JAJIBD010018132.1:0-16219 GCA_021461705.1 Cryptotis parvus
AACACATTCATGGAATCTTGATCCATTAGGAATAAAGTGAAGCACCCAAAACTTGAGGGCTGAGAGATTCAGCAGAATTAGTCCCCAAAGGACAGGGATGGTCCCCAGGTTTCTTACCACAGGCTGCTAGATGAGACCTTCCAAGGGAAAAACTGCTTTAAAACTAGAAACCTGAGGGACCGGAGCGATAGTACAGCAGGTAAGGTGTTTGCTTAGTACGCGGTCCATTCCAGGCATTCCACATGCTCAGGAGTAATTCCTGAGCATTGCTGTGTGTGAACAAAAAAGAAAAAAAAAGAAAAAGAAACTGGAAACCTGGGGGCTGGAGTGATAGCACAGCAGAGAGAGCATTTGCCTTGCACACGGCTGACCCAGGTTCGATCCCCGGCATCCCATAGGGTCCCCCCAGCACCGCCAGGAGTAATTTCTGAATGAAGAGCCAGGAGTAACCCCTGAGCATCGCCTAGTGTGACACAAAAAAGAAGAAAAAACACAAAACAAAACTAGAAACCTGTGCCCAGCCAAACTAGAAAGAAAAAATAAGTCCACAGCCATCCTGAGGCTCAGTACATTCACGGCTGTGCTTCCTTTCCGGAGAAGCTAGTGGAGCCCAAGGGCGTGGCTCTGCAGGTCAGCGCTTGTTTGCATGTCTGAAATGCTGGGCTCAACCCTTGGACTGCAGAAGAACAACAACAACAACGGAACTGCAGCAGAAAGTGCTCTAATAAATGGCCCGGCAGAGAGACCTGCAGGGAGAAGCTCAGGGCTCAATGAAAAGGTGATCCTAGGATTAAGGCTGCCTAGGACAGAGAGTCGGGCACTCCTAGGATGGGATTTCAGCAGGAGCGACGCAGTTAAGCAGTGGAGAGACTTAGTAAGAAATTGCCAGGGACTTGTGAAATGAGGAGGAAGATCATTTTCCTCCTTCCTGAAAGAACAAAAATAGGCAGCTGCAGATTCCCAAAAAAGAAAAACACGCGCCAGTCAACCATGACGTAAGCATAAGCAGAATTTAGAGTCACGGATGGACGATGCCCAAAGCATCGACTATTGATTAGATTGGGGGTGAGGGCGAGGCTCCTTGCGCTCTGGACCAATTTCCATCTGCTCCCATGGCAAGAGTGTTGACTGGGCTTCCACGATACACAGATAACACCCAGGCCAAGTAAATGCAACGGGAGAGTCAAACATAAATGTCATTGGACACCGGAAAGGTTACGGCAAAGCCGCTGAAGCTGGGAAGTGACCCGGGGAGGGGGCAGCGAGGGAAGGAGGGGTGCGGAGATGCTCAGGAGAGAGATCAGCCGCCTCACAAGCGTGACGCTGTGAGTTCACCCCCCCCGGGGCCACCCACATGTGCCAAGGGTAGTATCAGAACCTCTGCTCCACGACCCCCGGTGGCAGGAGAGCGGGTAGCCTCTGGCACACGGCCAGGTGAGCACCACAACTGGAGCGTGGCCAGCGCCATAACTAAGGCTGTGTGAACACTCCCAGCAGGGGGCGACCCCCACAAACGTGTGTGTGTGTGTGTGTGTGTGAGCCCCCTGGTAGTTTCAGGTGAGCCCTAAAACTAGAATGTGAGCAAACTCCTTAAGAGTATGACCCCCGGCATGCAATTATAATAAATAAGAATATAGGGAGCCTGGGCTGGGGTGGAGGTACCCGCAGCTGAGTGTATGAGCACCACAATCCCACGTGTCGCTTCCAGGAAGCACCACAGCCTGTGTGTGCAGGGAGCCCTGTTATTGCCCAAACAGTGAAGGGAAGAAATAAATTAATGAAAGCAAAGAAATCAGGGCAGGCCAGGAGGCCCTGAGATGTTCTCATCTCATCGAGTAAACACAAGAATTACCATCTTGCATTAGGGAATAAGAATGGGATGGCATAAGCATATTATTTTAAATTGCCAAGGCAACCAGTATAAGACATCAACGTAATTACCAGAAATAGGAGACCCTGGATGGGGAGATAAATGAAATCTCCCTCTTCCCCTCGGGAGTTCATCTGGGTTTCTCGTGAATCTGCGCAGAGCCAGAGAAGGATGCGCAGAGGGCACGCGGACCACACAAGCAAGAACACGGCGGCTGGGGCCGGAGCAATAGTCCAGAGGGGAGGCGTTTGCTTTGCATGCAGCCGACCCGGGTTGGATCCCCGGCATCCCATAGGGTCCCCCGAGCACCGCCAGGAGTAATTCCTGAGCGAAGAGGCAGGATTAACCCCTGAGCATCGCGGGTGTGACCCAAAAAAGCAAGAAAAAAAGAATCAAAACTGCTCCCACGGAGCCTGGCTTTGGGGCCCAGTTGGAGAGTGAGGTTGAGGGAACTTCACCGTGCCCCCTTCAGGGCATCCTCCCATTAACGGGGACAGCGCTGACAAATATTTCCCAGGCAGGGATCTCTCTTGACCTAAACAGATCCCGTCTAAACACCTGCAGACTTCAGCAGAGCTGACCCTGCAGGAGGGTGCACCCGCCGAGCCAGAGATGGGTCTGCCCGCCCCACCCCATGCTCGCGCGCCCGGGAGGGGCCATACTCCTCTCCCCCCTGACCCGGCGTGCATATGTGCATGTATGTGTGTGCGTGTGTGTACATGTGTGCATGTGTACATGTGTGTAATGTCTCTGTGCATGTGTGTATGTGTGTAGAGGTGGGGGCCGCCTCAGGGGCCCTGGGGGGCGTCACATTCTTCCAGGATCCACCCCCTGTACCTCTGTCTGCCATTCTCCGCCCTTCTCAGCTGCCCCTATTGCTCCCGCCAGGCACCTGCCAGGAGGGAGCCAGAGCGACAGCACAGGGGGAGGGCTTTTGCCTTGCACCAGCAGACCCAGGTTCGATCCTCGGCATCCCGTATGGCTCCCTGAGCACTGCCAGGAGTAACTCCTGAGTGCAGAGCCAGGACTAACCCCCTGAGTGTCGCCAGGTGTGACCCCAAAAAGGAAAGAAGAGGAAGAAGAGGAAGAAGAAGAGGAAGAGGAGGAGAAAGAGGAGGAGAAGGAGGAGAACAAGAACAAGAACAAGTACAAGAAGAACAAGAACAAGAACAAGAATTATTAGTGAGAGTCAGGGAAGGTTGAGGCCCAGGAGGAGTGGATGTGGGGTGACCCACGGGCCCGGCTGGTCCTCACTGTCCCCACCCTCCTGTCTTCCTTCTTGTCTTGTCTCCTGTGATTCCTTCGATCCCGGAGGCCCGGGGGAGGAAAGGAGGAATTCCAAGAAGGAGGGGGGGGGGGGGCTTCGGTGCCCCCTACCCGTCACTAGGGCCCACCCGCGCTCACACCTCCCTCTCTCACCTCCTCTAAACCCAGACGGGCACACGCAAGCAAATCCTGGCGAACCCTGGGGCGCAGAGCCCAGTCCCTTGTCTGTTCCCGGAGCTCACCATTCCTGCCTCTACAATGGGCCCCCCTGTCCCCCACCCTCCGGGCCCTTCCCCGCCCGCCGGCTGCAGGCCACGCCCCCTCCCATCCGTTAAGAAACAGCGACATCTAGTGGACCCCGGGGAACGTGCAGCGCAGATCCACCCTCCAAAAGACAGGGGCTGCAGAGAACGATCTAGAACTAGCTAGAAACGGGCTGTTTCCCTCCCTCGCCCCTTGAAGTCCCCTCCAGGGACTGCCCCCAGACAGCTAGCAGTTGGGGGATAGTGTGGAAATGACTGTTTCTTTCTGGAGATGACCCGGAAGGATCCCCAGTGTGGAAGGTGGGGGGCTGGGAGCAACCCAGAACGGACCCACAGAGGCTGGGCTGCGACCCCACAGCCTGGCAGCCCCGACCGCGGGCATCTGGGCGGAGCAAGGGAGCCCCACACGCGCCAACCCCCAGAGCTCAGCCTCGGGCGTTTCTCCAGGGTTGATGGGGGCAGCTGACCCCACCCGCACATGTGGACAGACACGTGCGGGAGGGAGGCCCACTGGAGCGGGCGGACATAGTGCAGAGCCAGGAGAGACTCCTAATCTCCTTTATTCCACAAACGCCCCCTAAACCCTGCAGTGAGCCCCCAGCCCCGGGAGACCCTCAGAGCTGCAGCCCCTCCCCGTCAGCCCCTGCGCCTTTCTTCCAGCCATTACTGAGCTCCCCTAACCGACCTACTTTCAGAGCAGCCGGGGACCCCATTCATCTGAGGCTCCCCAGAACCAAGGCGGGAAGGCGCCTGTGAGATGCTAATCGAACCCTGGCAAGCACCACGGCCCCAAGCCCACGAGTTTCTTCTAACAAGTCCGTTGCGGGGCGGGAGGGAGGGGGCTACATGAGAAAAGCGACTCCCCGGGCCCAGCAGGGAGGGTCTGGCCTTCACGTAGAACGCATTTGACCCATGGTACCCCACATGGTCCCCCAAGCCCCTTCATGAGTCATGAGTGACCCCTGAGCAGAGAGACAGGAGCAAACCCTGAGCATCGCCAGGTGTGACCCCTAAACTAAAATAATAATAAAGAAAAGCAAAACAGATTCACTAGAGCAGTGAAGGGGGATGCGGCCTCCTGGGGCCTCGGGGCTGCGATGGGGAAGAGAGAATGTGTAGGCCGGATAGTGTCGGGGATTGGGACCTCAGCTCTGTCCACGCCTGGCCAGGCTCGCTGTCCACCCTGGCCAGGCTCCTCTTGTTCCCCTCGTGTCCCAGGATGCTGGGGGCAGAGCAGGGGAGCAGCCCTGGGCTCCATCACGCCCCTCCCTCTCCTACCCCCCATCACCCACCACATTTCCATTAACAGAGACTCAGCCCTGCTCTCCTGGGCCCCCTCCCGCCCCCAGGCTGGCTCCCCTGCAAGCAGCCCAGCGGGAGGGAGGGAGCTGGCCACAGGCACCCCTGGGCTCCCACAGTGCAGCTTTGATTGCTTTTAACTCTCTGGTCCATTTCCCTGCCCTCCCGGAAGTACTGGTGGGGACTACCCCACCCTGGCCAGCGTCCAGGCAGCTGCAGGAGAAAATGACATTGTCAGTCCAGCAGGCAGGAACCATGGACGCAGGAAACTCCCAAGCCCAGGGGGGAGAGGAGAGGAGAGAGGCCGAGTTGGGCTCCTTGAAAAGGACTTTGGGGGCTGGAGCAACAGTACAGTGGGGAGGCGTTTGCCTGGCACGTGGTCTACCCAGGTTCCATCCCCGCACCCCATAGGGTCCCCCAGCACCGCCAGGAGTGATTCCTGAGTGCAGAGCCAGGAGTAACCCCTGAACATCGCCGGGTGTGACCCAGAAAGCAAAAAAAATGGAAGAGGGGGAAGAGGGAGGAGGGGGGGGAGGAAGGAGGAGGAGGAGGAAGAGGAAGAAGAGGAGGAGGAGGAGGAAGAAGAGGAGGAGGAGGAGGAAGAGAAGGAAGAGGAGGAGGAGGAAGAGGAGGAAGAGGGAGGAGGGAAGAAGAGGAGGAAGAGGAGGAGGAGGAAGAGAAGAGGAGGAGGAGGAAGAAGAAGAGGAGGAGGAGGAAGAGGAGGAGGAGGAAGAGGAGGAGGAGGAAGAGGGAGAAGAGGAGGAGGGAAGAGGAGGAAGGGAGGAGGAGGAAGAGAGAGGAGGAGAGGAGGAGAGGGAGGAGGGGAGGTGGAGGAAGAGAGGAGGAGGTGGGGAGAGGAGGAGGGGGAGGAAGGAGGAGGAAGAGGAGGAAGAGGAGGAGGAGGAGGAGGAGGGTCCTGGGACTGGGGTCGGGATCCTGTGTGCTGTCACGTGCTCTCGTGTGCTGTCACGTGCTCTCGGGGTGGGGCCGGGACTGTGACACCCACTGCTGTTGCTTAAGCCACGTCCAACTAAGCTGATGCCCCGGGAGCTCCATAGCCGCACAGGGAACTTGAGCCTTCCGCAACGGCGCGGGCGCTAAGAACCTTCACGGAGCCCATCAAGGGAGCCATTTCTTTATGAATCTAATAGGGAGGACTGGAGCCTACAGCCGATATCATCCCAGGAAACGGGGGGGGGGCTGTCAGTCGCTCAGGGAGGGGGACGCACAGGAGGATGTGACTCCCGAACCCCGTCTTTAACTGGAGAGACAAATCCCCGAGACCTCCAGCCTGAAACCTCCAGCCAGCCAAACATCTTTCCCTGATAGTTTCCAGAAACACACACAGGCAGAAGCGCCACACACATGCACACGCATATACACATACATACACACAGGCATACACACATACACTACTGACATGCGTGAGCACACATACACGTGTACTCACACATGTGTGCGCACTTACACACATGCATACACACACGCACACACATACACGTGCACTCACACATGCATGCGCACATATACACATGCATGCACACACACACGTGACTCACACGTGTGTCACACATACACGCACGCACAACCGCGCACACTATGCATAACGCACATTCCTCCTGCGGCGCACACATACGCAGCACTTACATCACGCACTCAGCGGGCGCATACACGCGCATGCACTTACATACACATGCACTCACACTGCGCACATACACACATGCATACACACACGCACACACATACACGTGCACTCACACGCGCCCGCACACATACACTCAGGCCCCCCAAAGCAGTAGGCTGCCAGAACTACGCCCCAAGTCCACCAGCCGGCCCAGGGCAGCCGCACTCAGGCAGAAGCAGCTCGCGGCGCCCGGCCCTGCCTCCCTGGACAGCCGCTGGCAGCTTCTCCCAGCCACAGTCCGGGCTCTGGGTGGAGGGAGCCGCTGGTCCCCTGCCGGCGCCCAGAGCCCAGGACTTTGATGCTCTAACTCCTGGCTCCCTCCGGGAAGCCCTGGCCGGGAGGTCGCTGGGTTGTGGGTCTCTGTCCTTTCTCTGCTCTGGGGGCAGAGCGAAAGCTTCTGGGAAACCCTTTGAAGCCTCTTCAAAGCCTTGTGGACGGCCACCGAGTTGCAGAGAAGCACCCCAGGACCACGGCCCATGACGGAGCCTGCGGGAAAGGCCCCTGCGCCCCCACCACCCCTGCACCACTCCCCCGACCCAGCTCCCTGCACGCAGAGCGTCGCTGGGTTCTGTAGTCAAGGCTCGAAGTGACGTGTGGCGCTGACGCCTCTAGCTGAAGCCTCAGGCCCTCGCGGCTGCAGAGGGAGAAGGGGAAGGGGACGGGGTCTGTCAAAATGTGCCTCCCAGATTCCTCCCAAATGCCACCTCCTCGGTCCCCAGGAGTCCACGCAGCCCGGACGGGAACTGTCCAGCCCCGGCCTCAGATTTAGGTTCCTGGGGTGGCCCCTGTGGGTTCTGGCCCGGTCAGCAGAGCAGGAAGGCCCGATGGCCATGTGGCTCTGCCCTCCGCTGCTCCCAGCGGCCTGGGAAGGGGGGGGGGGCGCGGGGCTGGGCCCCTCCACCCGCCTCGCCTCATTCCCCAGGTCCTTAGTTAAGAAGATGCAAACGCGCCTTCTTCATTACCGAGATCGTCTCCACACGTGCCTCCGCTTCCCAGCCCGACCCACCCGCTCACAGTCAGCCCCGCACTCCCCACCCCGAAGCAAGGGCGGCTGGGAAGGAGAGACCCCGCCCACTGCTGGCCCGGGCCTGCCCCCAAGAACAGGGCCACGCCGCCCCCCCCCAAGAACAGGGCCCCGCCCGCCCCCAAGAACAGGTTCCCCCCACCCCTAGGCCCCCACCCGCCCCTAAGGACAGGCCCCCCCCCCCCCCCGCCCCAAGAACAGGCCCTCCACCCGCCCAAGAACAGGCCCCCACCCGCCCCACTCTGGCCTGGCTCTCGAGCATGGGGCTGGATCTCATCAACAAGAAATTTGAGGCCATTAAAATACAATAAAAGAGAAATTAAATGTAATCGCTCTGTAAATTATAACTAATTGAAACATCAATTGTAATTTTTATGATCTGCATTCCGAGTGAGTGATGCCACTGAAGCAAAGTTTGAAGTGGTGGAGAAGTCCCACAATGCCTCGGGCCGGCTCCAAGCTTGTTCCAGAAGCTTCTTCGAGCAGCTCCTCCCAGGTTTCAGCCTGCTGGGTTTGGGTTTTGGATTTTGGGGGTTGTTGTTGTTGCTGCTGCTGTTTGGGAGTCACACCGGGCGGTGCTCAGGGATCACCCCGGTGATGCTCAGGGAACCACCTGGAAAGTTGGGAATTGAGAACTGATTGGCTGCTAGGAAAGGCACGTGCCCTCCTTGAGACTTGATTGGCTGCGAAAAAGCAAGTGCCCTCCTTGAGACCTGATTGGCTGCGAAAAAGCAAGTGTCTTCCTTGAGACCTGATTGGCTGCGAGGAAGGCACGTGCCCTCCCTTGAAACCTGATTGGCAGCGAGGAAGGCACGCTCCCTCCTCGCGGTTTGCTGTGGTTTGGGGTGCATCTGCGTAGGGCCTCTGCGTGCCCGGCCGGTCTCTCTGAGACCCCACGGGGAAATTCCTGGTTACATACGCACATATTCACATATACACACACATGCTTGCACGCATAGGCACACAGACACACATGCATGTATGTGTGCACACAAACACACCTGCACACGCACGCCACACATGCAGCACACAGGCGCCCCGGGGCTGTGGCGCCTCCCTGGGCCCAGCTGGCCGGCCCGGCCTCCTTTCCTGCTGGATTCTGCCCCTCGACCAGCACCACCTCCCCTGCCACAGGCCGGGCGCAGGGAAGGGCTGCGAGAGCGGAAGCCGGAGCCCCTGAGAGAAGCCCCCCCCCGCCCCACCCGCTCCTCTTTCTGTCCTGCAAGCCCCCACTTGTGGCCAGCTCTGTGCCCTTAGGAGGCCCTGGTCACCGGATGTGTGCGGAGTCCACGCCCACGGCTGCAGCTGCCCCATCCCGCGGTAATTGTGCCCGTAATTGGACGATAATTGTGATGATAAGGACGAGGCTATTTGGCCTCAGCATCTGCAAATCCCCTCGCTGGGCACCAGCCGGGGTCCTGGCATGTTTGGAGCCCGGGGCTGCGGCGCTGCGGCTCCTCTCCCGCTGCCGGCTTGGGGCTCGGCGGGACGGGCAGCCCCGCTGACCCCTTTGGGGAGCCGACTGCAGGCCCCTCTGGGTTGGGCAGGAGCCAACGACGCCCCTCGGGGCAGGCGGTCTGACCCTGGGTCCCCCCACAGGTCCCTGACCTCACGCTGCTCTGCACTGTGGGGCCGGAGAGACAGGCTGAGCCATCGACTCTGGGCCACTCGGCGCGGGTGCACTTGGGGGGTCTCTGGGGGGAGCACGAGGGCACAGAGCACTCCCGAGCCCCGTTCCTGAGGGGCTGAAACTAGGCTTCCCTCTGGCGACCCAGCCCTGCGCCCTGCGGGTCAGCGGGGCCCTTTCCCCAGGTCAGTGCTGGAAGACGTGGTCCTCTGCGTCCTAAGACCGCTTGTTTGCGTGTACATCTATGTGTGTATGTGTATGTGTGTATGTATGTATGTTTCTGTGTGTATGTGTGAGTGTGTATATGTGTATATATATATGTGTATATATATGTATGTCTATGTGTGTATGCGAGTTTGTCTGTGTATATATGATGTTTGTGTGTGTATGTGTGTATGTATCTGTGTGTGTGTGTTACTGGAGCACCCACCAGTGCTCAGGGCTTACTCCTGGTGATCTCAGGGCATCCTAGGGGTTGCCCAGGATCAAACCGGAGCTGGCAGTGTGCAAGGCCTGTGCCGTAAGCCTTGGACTATGTGTCTGGACCAAAGTTGCCCTTTGAAGGTAACTCAGCACTTTGCAGACTATCCCAAAGAAAGTGCAGCCCCAACCGCTCGTTCCAGAGCCTTCCCCTCACCCCAAAGGAAGCCTCCCACCCCCACCCCGCTTTGTGCCGTCTCCAGCCCAGCCAGCCTCACCGACTCTCCGTCACTGTAACTCTTTCACCCCAGAAAACGTTTTTCTTTTTTTTTTTTTTTTTTTTTTTTTGGTTTTGGGCCTTACCCAGTGATGCTCAGGGATCACTCTTGGCAGAGCTCAGGGACCCTGTGGGGTGTCGAGAATCAAACCTAGGTTGGCCGCATGTAAGGCAAGAGACCTCCCACTGCACTATCTCTCGGCCCCCAGAAACCTTTTCAAATTGAGCTCATGAGCTTTTAGGTCTGGCCTCTAAACCTCAGTGACTCCGCCCTTCTAGGGCATGTAGGGAGTACTAAGCACCAGCACTGTGTCCACAGCCTGTTAAGGACTGAGTCTGTAAAACAGCCACGTTCCATGCGTCCGCTCACAGCTGCATCCTCTCCGTCTTTGGTTTGGCTCTTGAGGAGTCAACCGCAGGCATGTGCCCACCCTTTGGTGGCATCCCTGTGGCTGCTGGACTTCTGAGTCTGCGTGTCCAGCCTTCTCTTGAGGGGAGAATCTGCCCAGGGCTGCCTGTATCTCCCTTGCTCGGGAGTAGCCCAACTGTTTCCCAGAGGGGCTGCGCTGAGGCTGCTTTGCAGAGACTGAAAGATGAAGGAAACTCAGTTTAAACAACCGCCCTAGAGCCCGGAGTGAAAGAACAGCGGGGAGGGCGCTTGACCGGGTTTGATCCCCAACATCCCAGAGGGTCTCCCGAGCACCCCCGGGGGTAATTCCTGAGTGCAGAGTCAGGAGTAAACCCTGAGGGCCACTGGGTGTGAATCTCGCCCCACACACACACCAGGAAGTGTAGCGCGGCTGAGGAAGCCCGATTTCGCGCCTTTCAAACCCACAGACAGTGCTCTGTCCTCGTCCTTCTCCACTGCTTTGCTTTTTGGTTTGGGGGCTACACCTGGTGATACTTAGGGGTTCCTCCTGGCTCTGCACTCAGGAATCACTCCTGGAGGTGCTCAGAGACTCATGAAATGCCGGGAGCGAACCTAGGTTGGTCATATGCAAATCAAGCACCTACTCGCTGTACCATGACTCCGGCTCGGATCCTTCTCCATTTCTGTGCCGTAAGCCTTGGATTATACTTTTACCTGCGCCCAGGTAAAAGTATCAGACCGGGCCCACAGACCTCCATCACTGTTCCACGGGCCCCTCACTAAGGATCAAGGGTACACCCCTAAAGACCACCACCAGTGACCAAGCAGAGTAGAGGCTGAACTGGGGCTGCAGGCTGAGGGTCACAGCACGGGTCAAGGGTACCTGGGAGTCCTTGGGGGTGGGGCTCCCGGAAATCAGGTGCAGGTGGCCCAGCTCCCGAGACCCCAGAGACTGTGCAGTCCCCGGGGAGGTGGGGGAGCCCAGGTCTGCTGCTACTGCGGTTGGATTTCAGTTCAAACAAACAGCTTGAGCCTTTACCCACCTGCAGAAAACCCACGGGCTTATCGGGAGTTTAAAGAAATCAAGGAGGGGTGTGGGAGGGTGATTCTGCCCAAATTGCCCAAATTGCAAAGGCCCAGTGATTAGGGCATTGAGTGATTAGGATATTGGAGACTTTCAGTGGGATCAATACCTGGAATCGGGTGTGAATGGCCTGAAACCCCCCCATCTCTGTCTCGCCCCCCAACCCTCTCTCCCCCTTTGTCCCTCCTCTCTCTGCTCCCCACTCTCACCCCTCTCCCCTCTCTCTCTCTCTCTATCTCTCCCTCCCCACCTTGAAGGCACGTCTCAGGGAACCCAGGGTCTGTTTTAGGGCTATAGCAAATGTGAGCCCAGTGGAGATGGGGCCAGCACCCACTTTCTCGCCTTGTGATCCACAGGTCTAGTTCTGACTTAGCTGTGGCCCCCGCCCAGGCTGCACCAGGCCGCACCCCAGAGGTCAACAGGAACTGGGGTCTCCTCCAAGGCTCAGCCCCACAGGCACAGGGGCCCAGCCGCAACAGCCCTGCAGGGATCCAGCCCCTCTCCAATGGACAGGGCACCAGAGGAAAACTCCTGAGAGGGTCTGACTCCCAGTCCAGTGCTCCCCTCACATCGGCGCTTCCTTCCTGACCCGGGGCTGGTCTCCAGTCCTCGCCAGGACTCCTAGCGGTCCCACAAAGTCGTCTTGACTGTCTCAGCGTCTTTCCTTGCTCAGACGATGAGGAGCACAGGTTTAACAGAGAGGGAGGAGCGATCGGGATCGGGAAACATGGCATCACCCCCCACACTGGCCCCAGCTCCGCTCACGTGACCTTTTCCTCTGTCCAGGCCTAGCTGAGCAACTCGGTCTGCTGATCTGTGGTCAGTGCTTGCCAGACTCACGACTGTGCATCAAGCACTTAGGACTTGGTTTGTCTGAGCATTGAAACCAAATTAACAGCAAGGAAGAGAAAATGGAGATTAATTCCTCTCTCCACAGCGGTGTTGGTGTTCCCAGCCAGGATTTATTAGTCCCCAAAAGACTCTGCTTTCTCCTCATGCTGTGCTGCTCCAAGCTGACTGGTTTCCAAGACTCAGATAGCTGCTGGAGCTCCAGCTATCACACGCACAGTTCAGTCAACAAGAAGGAAGGGTAACATGCCTCCTCCCTTTATACTACGTCCCTTTACACCTCAATGGATTCTAAGTTGATTACAGGCCACAGATAATTGCGACAATGATGAAATGGCAGCATTTATTCTGGAGGTTCCTGTATCAGGGAAGATGGGGAATAGGTGTGGGGGTTCTGGTCCTTCCACCTTCCCTTTCTTGTATACTCAGACTAAGTGAGATACTTCCTTTATTATCGGGGGAGGGGAGGGGCAATAGCTGGCAGTGCTCAGGAGCGATGCCTCACAGTGCTCTGGACCATATGCAGTGCCAGGGAATCAAACCGGGGCTGGCCACAAGCAAAGCAAGCGCCTTAACCCCTGTACTATCTCTGACTCCAAGACAGTTTTTTGGTACACAGACTCCAACAAAGCCTTACAACTGCCTGCCTGATGCTCCCACTCACCGCTTCTTTCTTGATGCATTAAGTTGCAAAGACCAAGTGTCACACACGCCTGGCCGGGCACTGTCTGGAGACACGCATCAGGTTGTGGTGCTCACACACTTGGTCGAGGTGCTCCCAAGGCAGCAGTGCTCCCACCCATGCTCACCAGGATTCAGCTGAGGCACACACAGAGGCTCACTTAAGGGTCGCTGCCTTGCTCACCAGAGGACCCACCTGCTGGCTGTGGTGCTCCCCATCTTTAAGTCATAGTACTCCTTGAGAATCACCCCCCCCTTGTGTGGTGCTGACTATGGGGCAGCTGGGAATCTCCTGGGGCCCCTGGACCACCTACGGGCAGAGCTGCCATGCTCAGACTCACAGCGCTGGGCCCAAGCAGGCAGTATGGCAGGTGAGGCTCTTGCCTTGCATGTAGCTGACCGAGATTCAACCTCTGGGACCCCATACGATTCCCCAAGCTTGCTAGGAGTGATCCCTGAGCAGAGCCAGGAGGTAAACCTTGGGCGGAGTAGGATGTGCCTCTCCCCAAAAGAGCCTAAGAGCGGTTCAGATGTGTTCGGTACATGTGAGATGCCAGGGGTTTAAACTCATTTCCAGACCCCGACCACCCTTGCAGGACAGTTGCTCTGAGCCCTTGCATGCCCCGCCTGACGTTGGCGGGCTTCCCTCATCGGGCACATTTCCCCTGTGTTCTTGCCTTCACACCTCTACTCACTATTAATTTCTTTTTTTTTTTGCTTTTTGGGTCACACCCGGCGGCGCTCAGGGGTTACTCCTGGCTCTGCACTCAGGAATTACTCCTGGCGGTGCTCGGGGACCATATGGGATGCTGGGGATCGAACCCGGACCGGCAGGCCGGCCGCGTGCAAGGCAAACGCCCTACCTGCTGGGCTATCGCTCCGGCCCCAACTCACTATTAATTTCTGTCCTAAACCTGGCGCAGTGCTGGGTTCCTCATCAGTCCTTGGAAATGGAAAGGAAACCAAGCCCCTGCACCTCGGGTTGCTCACAAATTGCTAGGGAAAACAGCCAAGAACTTGCAGCATATCACCCCCTGACAGAGGCGCAACTAGACCAACTGTTGGCGGGCAAACAGCGTGGGCCTCCCACATCTGCTTTTGTGCCCACTGTTTCCACGGGCTGTCACCGCCTGCCAGTCTTCAAAGGCAAACTTCAGGAGGAGCAAAAATCAGAGGGGCGGCCTGGCGCGGGGAACTGTCCGTGGTGCTGAGACAGTCCCAGACCGGAAGTCGACTTGGCGCTGTCCGCACCCCGTGGTGCTGAACTCAGGCTGAGCTTGCTGAAAGCAGAGGCCGCAGGAGGGGCCGTCCCGCCTACCCCTGCCCGCTGCCAGCTCTGGGGGCTCAGGACCTGCAGGTGAGATTGCATTTGCGTGGCACTTAGCCACATGCTTCATTTTCATAACGACCTTCGTGTCTCCCTCTCAGTCTTGCTTGTCAGTCTGTGACCATTAAATTCCTCATTAGCAGACACCATCCGGATGGGCTCATTAGCTGAGGGATGGCCCCAAGGCGCAGCCGGCTGGGGCCCGGAGGGTCTCCTTCCTTCTGCCCTAGGAATACACCTCACGCGCTGAGTGCCCCTCTCCCAGTCCAGCAGGCTCAGACAGTCCCTCCGGGCATTTGGGGCCCAAGAGAAGGGAGTGCAGACCACAGCAAGGAACAATGATTGACTTACACCCTCCACTGCAAGGTGCCTGCTCAGGACCTGGGATTTGGCTGCTTCTGAAGCTCAAATGTGACATTCAGAGCCTTCCCCCCTGGGCCCCTCCTGCCCCCCTGATGTCCTCCCCTGATTGTCCCCTGAGTTCAGGGAATGGCAGGTGACAATGCTGGCCTACTAGGACCAGCTCAGACCACTTCTGGGAATATGAATGTTGACGCCCCAGTGACAATCTCACTTGGTCAACAGTGAGAGTATTTCACCAAAGAAATCAGCACAGGACATATGTTAAGAATATTTTTGAGGGGCTGAAGCGATAGGATCCACAGCGGGAGGGCATTTGCCTTGCACGGGGCTGACCCAGGTTCAGTCCCCAGCATCCCCATATGGTCGCCCTCCCAAACAGCAGTAATTCCTGAGCGAAGTGCCAGGAGTAACCCCTGGCAGGTGTGACACAGAAAGCAAAAAAATATATTTTGAGGGGCCTGAGTGATAGCACAGTGGGTGGGGCATTTGCTTTTCATGCAGCTAACGTGGGCTTGATCCCAGCATTCCATATGGCCCCCAAGCACTGACAGGAGTGACCCCTAAGTGCAGAGTCCTGATATCATCAGGAGTGACCCCAAAAAATATTTTTGAAGGGGCCAGAGAGATAGTACAGTGAATAGTACAGAGATAGTACAGATCGCTCCTGGCAAAAGAAAACCAAGGTGGTGTGGGGGACCCCGTCGTTAGCACCCTGGGGAGTGCCACAGCCCCGACATCTGTAGCCTTTAATGTTCCAAGTGTTCTCCTTGCTCTGGGCTGTCCGGGCTGCTCACTCCAGCACATCTGCCCTTTGCCTCTCTGCAGTTTTGTTTTTTGCTCTTTGGGTCACACCCGGCAATGCTCAGAGGTTACTCCTGGCTCTGCACTCAGGAATTACTCCTGGCGGTGCTCAGGGGACCATATAGGATGCCGGAAATCAAACCCGGGTCAGCTGCGTGCAAGGCAAACGCCGTCCTCGCCGTGCTGTCGCTCCAGGCCCCCCCCTCTGCGGTGTCTAACTGGAAGCATCCGTCTGCGGGGCTGCAGGCGGGGAGCTGAGCTGCCCCCGTCCACAAGGGGCTGGTGGAGCTATTGATCTCCTCTCCCGCGCCAGCCTGGGCCCGCCCTCGCCTCTGCCCCGCCCCTCCCGGGGCTGTGCCTTTCCCTCTTCCTGCCAGCGCCGGGCCCTCTTCCTCTCCGCGCATGCGCCCGCCCCTGCTGCTGCGGACGGATTCTGGGCGTCCCTGAGGTTACTCTCCCTGAGCGTCGTGGGTTGCGTCTCGTCCATCCTCCTCACGCGGGCAGATTGGATGCCCGGAGTCGCTTCTGGGGAGAAAGAGGCCCTGGAGGGGCAGGGTTGAGGATCTGTCATCCCTCCCCCAGGTGTTTCCTCTTGGGGGTACCAGGCGATTTCCAGGGGTCCGCTCTGCCCGCCTCACCTAGGTGAAGGGAGCCGCAGCCATCCCAGCCCACCACTCAGGTTGCCCTGGATGCCTTTGGCGCAAATGTGGCTCAAGGTCAGGGTCATGGAAGGGAGGAGCATTTGCCCACCAGGCTCCCGCAGGAGGGAGAGGCCCCGCGCGGGGAGCACCAGCCCACCTCAAAGCTGCCCACCCTGCCGGCCCGTGCTGCATGGTCAACAGCTTCATCCAAGGGGCCGGAGCGATAGTCCAGCGGGTAGGGCGTTTGCCTTACACGCGCCGGCCTCTGCCGGCCTGGGTTCGATCCCGGCATCCCATATGGTCCCCGAGCACCGCCAGGAGTAATTCCTGAGTGCAGAGCCAGGAGAAACCCTGAGCATTGCCGGGTGTGACC
>JAJIBD010018133.1:0-18218 GCA_021461705.1 Cryptotis parvus
GGGTCCCATATATTTTAAACTCTTAATTGCTTTCTTTGTGAAAGCAATATAATTTTGTTACAGAGGAATAAATATGGAATGAAAACACCCACACATTTTTTTTTTTGGCTTTTTGGGTTTACATCCAGCGATTCTCAGGGGTTACTCCTGGCTCTGCACTCAGGAATTAATCCTGGTGGTGCTCTGAGGATCATATGGGATGCTGGGGATTGAACCTGGGTCAGCCACGTGCAAGGCAAACACCCTCCCAGCTGTGCTGTCGCTCCGACCCTCACCCCCTCACATTTTCATAACTTGTGTATGATTGCTGACAGGTAGCATGTCAGGTCCTGTTTCCTTCCAGTGTCCTTTTTGGGAAGTGTTGGAACTCACGTGGCAGTGCTCGCCTCCCCTGTGGTGCGTGGGGGCTGTGTAGTCCAGGGGGCCAGGGCTGACTCTGGACACTCACCTTCCAACTGCTTGGTATGTTGTAAAAGTTTTCTCTTTGGGGTAGAGCAATATTACAGCTTTAGCCCCTGAGCAATCTCTCTGGCCCCGGATGGGAATGATGCTCCTTGGAATATCTGCAGAACAAAATAAACCAAAGCCAAGTAGACAACAGTATGTAAAGAGCAGGGCTGGAGCGATAGTCCAGCAGGGAGGGCGTTTGCCTTGCACGCGCCGACCAGGTTCAATCCCTGGCATCCCCTATGGTACCTGAGCACTGCCAGGAGTAACCCCTGAGCATGAGCGGGTGTGACCCCAAAAAAGCAAAAGAAAAGAGTAAACTGCACTCTGCGCGCGGTGCTGGGAGAGCCGCGCCCTCCTCCTGACGGTAACGCGGTCTCGATGCACACAGCCTGCTGGAGGTGGTGTTGGGTGAGGAGAAATCCTGCTCAGTCAGAGCTTCTTCTTGCAGCAATTCCTCCTCCGAGAAAGACTCGCACGAGCTCATGAAGGCCATTGACTTTGAGTACTACGGGTACCTGGACGAAGACGATGGCGTGATTGTGCCTTTGGAGCAAGAATATGAGAAAAAATGTAAGTGGGAGTGTTTCGTTTGATTGCAGATGGCATCTGCTTTCGGTTCTTTCTGGGAAGCGTGGGCACTTTGTTTGGGGGAGCCACGCCCTGCACCTTGCTCTGCACTCAGGCCTCACTCCCGGCAGTGCCGGCAGGGAGCGACCTCGGGAGGCCTCTGAAGGCAAGTGCCCTGCCTGTTGTACTCTCTGCCCCTGGAGGTGCTTTCTGGGGAGACTTTGGGCCATACCTGGAGATCCTTAGGGGTTTCTCCCAGCTCTGCACTCAGGAATCACTCTTGGTGATGCTCTTGCACCATATGGGGTGCTGGGGGTAGACTGTGCTATTATACCAGTCCCTGAAAGTGTGTTTTTGAGTGCCTTATACCAGAAGGGGGTCTTCGTTACTGGCAGCCTCAGCGGAAGTGGCCTGCTAATGACCTTCCCCACACCATGAGGTGGTGAGGACCATGTTGGGTGAGAAGCAGCAGGCTGGGGGGAGCCACACGACAGACAGAAACCTGGGGTGTCTCAACATCTACGTCTCTTCCCAGATGGACCTTTCTCTTTATCTTGTTGTTTTGTTTTGGGAGCACACCCAGCTGTGCTCAGAGCTTGCCTCGGCTCTGAGCTCAGGGATCAGTCCTGGCCAGCTTGGGGACTGTATAGGAGGCTGGAGATGGAACCTGGTTGACCATGTGCAAGCAAATGCTCTACTTCTTCCGCTGCACAATCTCCAACCTCTTGAACCTTTTGGGAGTCGTACACTGCTGCCCACCCACGTGGCTTCCACAGGCTTCCGTTCAGTGCGGCCAGCGGGTTGTCAGCGTGGAGCTGAGAGGCTCCACATGCTTCTGCCCGCCTGGTACCACGCTTGGCTCTTCTCGGCGGGTTTCAGGAGCACTGAGTGACACACTGTGCAGCAGGGAGCCGGGGTCGCAGGCCCTGCCAGCTCTGTGCCACCGTCCCCGTGCTCTTTTATTTTTTTCTTTCTGGGTCACACCTGGTGGAGCTCAGGGGTTACTCCTGGCTCTGCACCCAGGAATTACTCCTGGCGGTACTCGGGGGTTGTACTGTCTCTCCAGCCTTTGTGTCTCCATTTTCACGGATGTGTCAGGAAGCCATTCGGCTGGTTGAGCTCTTGATCTGGGGGGTCCCTAAATGTCTTGGAGTCGACCTAGAACCAGGCCTATTGTCGGGTCAGCATGACCTCAGGGAGAGCTGGCACTCCAGGGCAGGAGGGGTGCCCGACCTTCCAGAGGGGACGGTCGCCTTTGCCCTGCACTGGGGTCAAGGCTTATTTAAAGAGACCAGCGTGATAATACAGCGCGGGAGCGCGTTTGCCTTGCACACAGCCGACCTGGGTTTGATCCCCGGCATTTCATATGATCCCCTGAGCATGGCCAGGTTTGATCCCTGAGTGCAGAGCTGGGTGTGGCCCAAAACTCATATCAAGAGGAAAAGCTGAAAGCTGGTTTCAACAAATGATTGGTACCTGCTCTCTTCCGGTGTCCAGTCAGAGCCGACTTAGCGGAGAAGTGGCGAGTGGAGCGGGAGCCGGCTGGCGCGAGGAGAAAAGGAGGAGGAGGAGGAGGAGGAGGAAGAGATCAACATCTATGCTGTGACGGAGGAGGAGGTACCTGTGCTTGCTCGCTGCCTTGTGCTCTGGGCCTGGGAGACTCCATAGGAGTTGGGAGGAGCTGGGCGCAGCTGGGCGCAGGGGTCAGGCCTTCCACCAGGCTGGCACCTTCTTGCTTGGAAGCTGGCCCGGGAAGGAGTGAGTCCGTGCGTGAGCTGACTCGGGGCCTTCATGGCTTCTTAGCAGTTGCTTCTCCAGAGCCTACTGCAGTGGGATTTGGTTATGGGGTCATACCTGGAGGTGGTCAGGAGCTCCAGGCTCAGTGCTCCTGGCGGTGCTCGGGGGACTGTGGGTTCAGGCCTCCCTTGTGCAAAGTATGTGCTCCAGCCCTTTGTGTTCTCTCTCTCTAGCCCACACCCGGGATTTATAAACATAACTCACGCCATACTTGTTATTTGGGGGTGGGGAGTCACCCAGTGATGCTCAGGGATTGCTCCTGGCTCTGCATTCAGGAATTATTCCTGGTGGGGCTCCGTGACCATACAGGATGCTGGGGATCGGACCCGGTTGGCCATATGCTAGGCAAGTTCCTTTCTGGCTGTGCTATCGCTCCAGCCCCCACACGTCTAGTTTTGTTTATTTTTTGGACATCAAAACCGGTCATGCTCAGACCTTATTACTCTTGGCTCTGTAAATTACTCCTGGCTCTGTGTTTGTGACTCATCCTGGCTCTGTGCTCAGGAATTATTCCTGGCTCTGTGCTCAGTGATCTCTCCTGGCTCTGTACTTGGGGCTCAGTCCTGGTTCTGTGCTCAGAGATCACTCCTGACTCTGTGCTCAGGGCTCACTCCTGGCTCTGCGCTCAGGGATTATTCCTGGCTCTGTGCTCAGCGGACCATATTTGCACCAGGGTTTGCTGCATGGAGGGAAATGCTGTACCTGCCTTAGTCTTTTTCTTTTTCTTTTTATTATTTTATTATACCACCTTTAGATATACAGTTACAAGATGCTCATGTTTGAGTTTTGGTTCTACAGTGTTCCAACACCCATCCCTCCACCCGTGCCCATCTCCCATCACCAATGTCCCCACCTCCCTCCCCCTCCCCAGCCCACCTCCATGGCGGGTTCTATCATCTCTTTTCTCCTTCTCTCTGTATCTCCTTCTTGCTTCCATTTCTTACACATCGTGGATTGTAGTATATTCTAGGACATGTTTGGTTCCACTAGTTTGATGTACCACACAGCTGCAAGTGGCCGTGCGACTTGGAGAGCCTCATGGTCAGCTGAGCTAGGGGAGAGCTGGATGCCAGCTCTCCCTGTTGTGTCTGGAGTCTCTGCATGCTATGGCCGGTCTCCCTGGTTCTTGGGGGCCACCAGGCCTCCAGGACGAGACAGAGAGGGGAAGGGTGGCCCCAGCTCCATCTGACGAATGCCCCGTGATTTCCCGCCTCTGAGAGCCGCCTACCTGGGCTTGAACTCAGCTACTCCGTTAATCTGGTCTTGAGATCAGCATCTCTCCTGGGTGGGCTCTGATGTGCTGTGGTGTCCGGACCGCGAAAAATGGCGACTATTGTGATGGGTGAGTCTCATCCGGCTGCTTCCAAGGCCCCACAGAGGTGATGGGCCCACTCCCAAAACCCATCTTTCCTCCTAGGAGCCTCATGGTCAGCTGAGCTAGGGGAGAGCCAGATGCCAGCTCTCCCTGTTGTGTCTGAGTCTCCCTTAGTCTTTCTTTTGTGGTTCATTTTGGGGTCACATCCGGTGACCGGTGGGGCGGTTCCTTCTGACTCGTTGATCAGGGGCTGCTGCCCCTGGTCCTGCTCGGGAGCCCACGTGGTACCAGATCGCACCTGGAGCTCCTCCTGTCCAGCCTGGGCTGACCTGCCTCTCGGCTCTTCTGTAGCCTTACTGCTCCTGTCTTCAGGCTGGAAACCAGCCCAGAGTCGAGGAGGGATGAAGAGGCCAGTGGGTGGGACAGTGATGGCGGCCTGTGCTCCCGGAGGCCAGGCCCGAGCAGGGTGGCGAGGACGGAGAAGCCCCCCTCCCACAGACGATGGCGGCTTTGTGCCCTCGCTGGCACGGAGTCAGCCTCAGAGCTGAGCGACTTAGTGTCTCCAAAGCTGCCCGCTCAGCTCTGGCCCAGCACAGGGGACAGGATGCGCTGGGGCAGGGGTGGCAGCACCCCGAGAAGCTTGTCTCGGTGTGTGGACCGTCCTCTGCTCCTTGGTGGCCGTGTCCGAGGTGCTGGCTGTGAACCCAGCCCGGAGCTGCCCGGCCCTGCCTCCCGGTCCAGGCCAGGAACCTGGGAAACGGCAGCTGAGACAGGAGCTGGAGGTCGGGCTGGCGCTCCTGGGAAGGCGGAAATGGGGGATTGACTCAGTCAGTGGGAATGTGCACCGGCCATGGACAGCAGGGGAGGCCGCGGCCAGGCGGGGGCTGGAGGGAAGAGCACCCCGGGGCCCCAGCTCATGCCAAGGTCATGTGTAAGAACACGGAAGGCTCGGGACTTCCTTTGTACTTCCCTAATTTGGGGTCCCTCTCCCCCATTTTTCTTTTTCTTTTTCTTTAGCTTTCTGGGTCACACCCGGCAGTGCTCAGGGGTTACTCCTGGCTCTGCACTCAGGAATTACTCCTGGCCATGCTTGGGGGGCCATATGGGATGCCGGGGATCGAACCTAGTTTGGCTGTGTGCAAGGCAAACGCCCTCCCTGCTGTAGTATCGCTCCTGCCCCTCCCCCCACTTTTGGTCGGGGGTGAACCTCTCACACTTCAGACATGTGCTCTACCCTAAACTACACCCACCGCCTCGAGTCTCGGATTTTGAAATCTGTCTCCACTACCAGGAGAGTACTGAGGCTCCGCATGTCTTGCACCTGGTTTCTTTCACCTCTTCCGCAGTGGCTGTGATCTCAGGCTGGAGAGGGGAAAGGGTTTAGGGAACGCAGAGCTCTGGCCCTTCCCTCCCTTTGCCGCCCCGATAGTCACACCTCCCTGTACCAGCCTTCACCCCTGGCAGACTCCACGCCTGTGCTTCGGGCGTTTGGAAGCCGGGAAACATACCACGCGCCACTTCTCGGGCGTCCTGTGCCCTGCAGGTGCCCTAGAGAAAAGAACGATGGGGCCTGAGCAGTGGCGTGGCGGAGGGCCAGTGGCCTGCACGTGACTGGGTTCAGTCCCGGGCATCCCATGTGGTGCCCTGAGCCCACAGGAGTCAGCCCTGCGCACTCCTGGGTGTGGCTTGACCCCAGCTCCTGTAAAAGAAAAATAAGGCTCTTCCTTGTATTCTAACCACGCCTGGTGGTGCTAGGGCTTCTTCCTGACTGCCGTAGGAATCACTGCTGGTGGTGTTCTGGGGACCACATGGTGACAAGTATAGAACTCAGGTCAGCCTCAAGTAAGGAGATGCCCTGCCCGCTGTGCTGTCTCCGGGCCCTGTTCTTTTTTTTTTTTTTTTTTGCTTTGCTCAGGGGTTACTCCTGGCTCTGCACTCAGAAATTACTCCTGGTGGTGCTCAGGGGACCATATGGGATGCCGGGGATCGAACCTGGGCCGGCACAGGCCGGCTGCGTGCAAGGCAAACGCCCTACCCGCTGGACTATCGCTCCGGCCATCCGGGCCCTGTTCGCCAGGACAAGTTCCCCCTGACAGGTCTACAGGGGAGGGAGCTAGACTGGTTCCCTTCCACGGCCCGGCTCCCGCTCTTCTCGGTGCTGGCTGCCCTCCCTGAGAGAGGGGGTCTCCCTGGGCTGGCTCGGGCTCATGGTGCTTCTTTCTGCAGTCGGACGAGGAGAGCAGCCAGGAGAAAGGCGGGGAGGGCGGGCCGCAGAAGTTCATCGCCCACGTGCGGTGCCGTCGCAGCAGGAGGTAGGCTGGGCCTAGGGGGAGGCCGAGTGGTATCTCGGGGACTGGCCAGGGGCAAGCCTGACGCCGTGCTCTTGCTCTGCACAGATCGAGGAGGCGCTGGTGCGCAGGGAAGAAGATGGAGCTTCTGCGGAAGTATGCCAGCGAGACCCTGCAGGCCCAGAGCGAGGAGGCCAAGAAGCTCCTGGGATACTAGACTGGGCTGGGGCCTGCCGCGGGTTCCTGGGGTGCTGCCGTCTGCAGAGGCTTCCTACTGCGGTCTGGCCCTTCGGCCAGCCCCAGCCTCTGCTGTCCTGGTCTGCAGGTGAGGCCAGCACCTGCTGGAGGCCGCCTCGCCGGAGGCAGGTGTCTTTCCTCCATCCGTGCTCTCCTCTCCCCAGCGGCCCCAGGGCCTGAGCGTGTGTCTGTCTCCACCCCACGCACGAGAGACAGCTCTTTGACACGCATCTTGCTGCTGCTGTGTCACCATGCTTTGGGCTGAGGGTGGCTGACGGACAGCCAGTGAGCTGCGAGCCTGGTGCCGTGGTTTGGTGCGGACGGGGGAATCAGACAGCGACATTTGTCTGCAAAGCTGTTTTTCCTAAAGAGACCCATTTGCCACTCCCTGGAAGTGAAAACAGATAAAAGGGGTGGCAGCTGGCAGGACGCTCAGGGCCCGGCCCCATCCCGGATCCACCAAAACAAGGTGAGACGCTGCCACAGAAGCTGAGGAGCCGCGCCCGGGTCAGCAGCCGCCTGCACAGACCCTGGGCCTGCCCCGCTCACCACTGCTGCAGCCACCTGCCCCTCTGCCTGGGCGTGGCGGGGCTTCCGTCTAGTTCTCGTTGGGTATCTGGAACGGCAGAGATGTTTTTATTAAAGGTTTTTATATGAAGGAGAACCTCCTGTTGATGTCTTGTCCTGGGGCTCTCTGAACCCGGTGGCTCCAAATCCCAGCAGGAAGCCCAGGGTGGGGACACACAGAGGGGGCACCCTTTTAACCTGCCCCTGCAGTGTAGTCGGGGCTCCAGGGCCTTGACACTTCCTCTTTGTTCTGGACAGTGCCAAGGGTGGCAGGGACTCAAGAGGGCTCCTGAGACTGGAGGGTTCCCACACCCCATGGGCTCAGATAGACCCTTTCTAGAGGTGCGTGAAGGCCTGGGGCTACCTTGTAGAGGTGATACTTGATTTTTTTTTTTTTTTTTTTTTTTGCTTTTTGGGTCACACCCGGCAATGCTCAGGGGTTTCTCCTGGCTCTGCACTCAGGAATTACTCCTGGTGGTGCTTGGGGACCATATGGAATGCCGGCGATCGAACTCGGGCCGGCCTGGGCTGGTTGCATGCAAGGCAAATGCCCTACCCGCTGAGCTATCGCTCCCCATGATATTTGATTTCTTATATTGTCATTTTTGTTGATCACTCCTGGCAGGGCTCAGGGACCAAGTGGGGTGCCAGGGATCAATCAGGTCGGCTGTGTGCAAGGCAGATACCCGCTGGACTATGGCTCTCACCTGATGTGATGTTTTAATTCTAATTTTCACCTTTCTGTGCTGTGAATTACACACGGCACCTCACCCATGTAAGGCGATGCTGTGCCCCAAACCACATCCAGCCTTGGAGACGTGCCTCACTTTGGGGGCAACCCAGCTGTAATTTCGTCCTGGAAGAAATGTCCGGCCCAGCTGGCTGGGTGTCTGGGCCTGTGGAAGGGCTCAGAGGCCCGCCCTGGATGGTTGGGAGCTGGCTTGGCAGCCGCTGCCCACTGACGGAGGGTGCAGAACCAGGCTTGGCAGCCTCTGGTTGACAGGTTGTGTCACAGTTTACGTTAGTTGGGCTCTGCCCAATTTCCACGATGGCACTGTTGGCATCCAGTACACAGATGAGGGAGCCACCACGAAGGTCCATCCGGCCTCTCTGTAGGCACGTCTGGGACTTGGCTCTCCGTGTCTGTCCCCTGCCCTCCTCTCCACACCGTCCTCTTGCTTCCAACTTCTGCCGTCCTGTTGTGTTCAGTTTCCTGCACCAGGAGCCAGAGTATGGGGTGAAAGCCTCTGCCCTGTGTGCCGTCAGCCTGTTGAATCTCCCACACAGTGGCTTTGGTTTTGCTTTTTGGGTCACCCCAGTGATGCTCAGGGGTTGCTCCTGGCTCTGCACTCGAATTACTCCTGGTGGTGCTCGGGGGACCATATGGAATGCCGGGGAACAAACCCAGGTCGCCTGCGTGCAAGACAAACGCCCTCCCTCCTAGACTATCTCCCGGCCCCAGGATCTCCCACACCATGTATGGCCCCACTGAGCTCCTGGAGGTGACCCCCAAACAAAATCCTTCAGCCCCTCCCGCCTGAGTGCACTCCCCATGTCCCAGTTTCTCGCACCCTTTCCTCTGTTTCCATCTGTTGCTCTTGAGCCACTTCTTTTAATTTTTTCTTACTGAAAAAACTTTTTTAATAATTTAACTGATTAACAAAGTTATTGATAGTTGGATTTCAGGCATATGTTTCCACATCAACTTCCCCCCCACACCCTAGCCCACAACCCATCCTTGCCTGTCACCTTGACAGGCACTTTAAGTTCCAGTGGAGGGGCCGGGCGATAGCACAGTGGGTAGAGCATTTGCCTTGCACGCGTTCGAGTCTGGTTCTATCCCCGGCATCCCATATGGCCCCTGAGCACCGCCAGAGTAATTCCTGAGTGCAGAGCCAGGAGTAACGCTTGAGCATTGCCGGGTGTGACCCAAAAAAAAACAGAAACAAAGTTCCAGTGGTCGCAGCTTCCATCTGTTCAGTTGAGTCTGTGTTTGGGGTCTGGCTGTAGCCCTCGCCCATGTCACGGTGTAGCCCTGCTGCCTGTTCACCTATTCCTCCCCATTCTCTTCCTCCCGCCTTGATTTCTTTCCTTCTCTGTCCCTCTAAATACTGGGGTCAGGGGTGAGCTAGGCATCCCCGTTTACTAGAATACATTTCCTCGTTCTGTTATTCTATATCATCCTGTTTGTCTGCCGGCTCACTTCACTCAGCGTCGCTTCCAGATCCAAGCAGGGAGCAGCAAATTGAGTGAGTTCATCCCTCGCAGCTGCACCGGTTCCCCACCGTGCCTAGATGCCACGTCTTCATAGTCCATCCAACTGGCGTCACACGCCGGGCGCTGATCCCGCATCTCAGCTATTGCTCTGACTGCACAATGAGCAAGCGTGTACATTTGTCCTTTTGAATGAGTGTTTGGGGCCATCTTGGGCAATTTCTGAAAAAAGGAAGACATGAAAACTATCCTGCCTGGAGCCTCCATCAAAGCTGCAAAGGGCCAGGGAGCCAGAGGGTGGTGTGGCTCCCGGGTGCCGCATCCCACCCCATGGAGAGGGTCACAGCATCTCACTGCTTCCTCGCAAAGCCCCAAGAGATGTGATGTGGGGCTCCCCGACCCCTCCCACTGACCACAGGTGGGTCCAGCAGGCCCCGGGCCACACCCTCCTTAGAGCTCCCAGCACCCATGGAGAGGCCGTCTGTGGCCCCTGCGGCACCTGCTTCTCTCCAGCTTCACCCTGACACCAAGCGGAGTTCTGTGTGCCGTCCCATCCCAGCCTTCCCGAGTGGGATCACTTCCTCTGCTTCTCACGGTGCCCACTCAGTGAGAAGTGGGGGACTGCTTGCCCCCAAGGCCTCGGCAGCAGGGAACTGTAGCATGCTGTGAAGGGCCAAGATGATGGCGGGCAGCTGAAAGGGCCTTGGGTCAGAGATGTTCCTAAAGGTTCAGGGTCCCAGATGTTCCTAAAGGTTCAGGGTCCCAGATGTTCCTAAAGGTTCAGGGTCCCAGATGTTCCTAAAGGTTCCGGGTCCCAGATGTTCCTAAAGGTTCGGGTCCCAGATGCTCCGAAAGGTTCAGGGTCCCAGATGTTCCCTAAAGGTTCAGGGTCCCAGATGTTCCTAAAGGTTCAGGGTCCCAGATGTTCCTAAAGGTTCAGGGTCCCAGATGTTCCTAAAGGTTCAGGGTCCCAGATGTTCCTAAAGGTTCAGGGTCCCAGATGCTCCGAAAGGTTCAGGGTCCCAGATGCTCCGAAAGGTTCAGGGTCCCAGATGTTCCTAAAGGTTCAGGGTCCCAGATGTTCCTAAAGGTTCCGGGTCCCAGATGTTCCTAAAGGTTCCGGGTCATCAGTGCTCCTAAAGGTTCAGCTCCATTGCTGAAAGGATTTTTTTCATTCAACAATGCTCAGGGGGTTACTCCTGGCTCTGCACTCAGCAATTAATCCTGGCGGTGCTCAGGGAATCCTACCCAGGTTGGCCGTGTGCGAGGCAGACTCCCTCCTGCTGTGCTGCCTCGCTCTGGCCCCAAGTTTTTGTGTTTGCTCTGGGTCGTGCTTGGCTGTTCTCGGGGTTACTCCTGGCTCTGCACTCGGGGTGCTCTCCATCGCTGTGTGGGAGGTGGGGGATTGAACACTGGCCAGCAGCATGCAAGGCAAGTGCCCTGCTCGCCGTACTGTCTTTCCCACTGTCATCTTTAACTCAGTGCAGGGCCCGATTGCATGCTAAGCCTGTACACTGACTAATAAAAAATATTCAAGAGAATTTATTTCATTAGCTACTGAAAAAAAAGATGCAAGATGAAAGAAGCGTCGAGGGCACTCCTGTCTTTGTCTTTTCCGGTTTGTGGTGCTGAACCTGTGATGATGCTCAGGGGGGTTTTCCTGGCTCTGCTCAGAAACTCCTCAGGCTGGACAGCCCGGCCGGTAGTGAGGTGCTGCCAGCACGTGTCCTACTTGGGTTCAGCTCCAGCATCCCTGAGCCCCACCAGGAGTGATTCTTGAGTACAGAACCAGGAGTAGCCCCTGAGCATTGCTGGGGCCTGATCCAACACAAAACAGAATGCTACTCCTCGCGGTGCTCAGGGGGCCATATGGGATGTGGGGGATCAAATCCGGATTGGCCGCATGCAAGGCAAGTGCCCTCCCCACTCTGCTATCTGTCCCGCATCCAGCACCCTTGTATTGTCCTAACAGGGTCCATGGATCCATCCTGGCAACTGCACCCAGTATGGCACGAGTGGCGCCCCCGTGTGGCGACGGAGCACGAACAGGTGAAAGTATCCACCTGCCTCTAGCTTTGTGCGTTCTGGGGCTTGGAAGGCGACTCAAATGACTGTACCATAAGCTTTGCGTGCTGGAGCCTCAAAGTTGATTCTGAGCACCAACATATATGGTTAAAAATATCTTAAGGGGGGCTGGAGCGATAGTCCAGCATCGCAGGGTGTGACCCAAAAAAGCAATATATATTGCTTTATATATATATATTGCTTTATATATATTGCTTTATATATATTGCTTTATATATATTGCTTTATATATATATATATATATATATATATATAATCTTAAATTCTAGTACACAGTGGGTAGAGCATTTTCCTTACACGCAGCTGACCCGGGTTTGATCCCCCGGCATCCCACATGGTCCCCTGAGCACCGCCAGGAGTAATTCCTGAGTGCAGAGCCAGGAGTAACCCCTGAGCATTGCCAGGTGTGACCCACAAAGAAAAAAAAATCTACCCATTGTAACAGGGTGTGTGGTCCAAGGACTTAATACATTTCCTGTTGAGCAACCCTCCTTACTGTCCACTGCAGGATGTTTCCATCACCCCACAGAGGCACGTGCTGGTTGCGCTTTCAGGTCCAAAAAGAACCGACCTGCCTCCCCAGTCCACCCCAAGGCACCCCCCCCCCCCCACTCCTCTCCCCACACCTCTGGGCAGAGAGCCTCGGGCTCCGTCCCTTTGCCCCTCCCCTTCCTGCAGGCTCAGGGCTCTCCCGGGGCCTTGGACATGCCGTTTCCCACAGCCAATCCAGCAGTGGAAGTGCTCCTGTACCTGCTCAGTACTGCCTTGAAATGGGCACTACTTCCTGCCACTCTAGTTGTCTTCTTGGGGCCCACGTGCCAAAACCTGGCTCCCCAGAATGACTTTTCCATGGCTCTTTGGGGCTTTCTGCCTGGTACTTTAATGTATTTCCTGTGGGGGTGGAGTTCAAGCCATCCCGGAATAAATAACTTCTACCTTCTCCATGGGTACACCTTTGCATGCTTTATTTGTTTTGGGGTTATAGCTGGCAGTGGTCAGGATTTACTCCTGGCTCTACACCCAGGGATCACTCCTGGCAGGGCTCAGGGTGCCAGTGCCAGGGACTAAACCAAGTTGGCCTCGTACAAGGCAAGCGCCCAACCTGCCGTATTTGGCACCGGTCTCTGCCTTGCCTTCTTGTCTATCCACTTGATTTGCACTTGGATTATCCACCCCGACTGATCCGGGGACTTCCTGAGTCCTGGGGACTTGCATCTATGGCCTCTTTAAACCCTAGACCAGGGTTCAGAGGGATAGTATAGCAGGGGAGGGCGTTTGCCTTGCACGAGGCCGGCTCAGGTTCTATCCCCGGCATCCCATGTGGTCCCCCAAGCACTGCCAGGTGTAATTCCTGAGTGCAGAGCCAGGAGTAACCCCCTAAGCATGGCGGGGTGTGACCCCCAAAATAAATAAACCAACCCTAGACCTTCATCCTCTTTCCCCTGGGACGTTCTGGATCTTTGCTTTCCCCATGGATACGTTCCAAGGCCCGGAGCAGTGTTGGACTCATCATAGGTGCTCTTCAAATGGCGGGATTCAGCGGAGCCGGGTAAGGTGTCAGGAGAGTGATAGCAGTCTCCTTGCATCCTGCTAGCTCCGTGAGGGCTAGATTGCTTTATTGCCCGACTGGTCTCGTTTCTCTGAGGCCCCTGGGTCACTGGGCCTTCTCGGGTCTGTCTGCCCTGCCCAGGGCTTCCAGAAAACCTTAGTTTTCCTGCAGGCAACTTTGCCCGGGTTGGACCCATAGTCCCAACTGAGCCCTTCCAGAGCCCTTGGACAATTCCAACCACTTCGACAGCTGCCGTTTGGGGTTGGGATCTCCCAGTTCCTGGCTTAGCCCCACCACATGGGATTTCCTATTTCCCCTCCCCGGACCCGGAGTGATCCCTTCCGTCCACTCCTGACTCTGGCCTCCTTCCAGATCTGTAGTTTAACTCTTGGGCTCATCAGAAGGTTCCGCCGGGCCTGAGGCACTCAGGTCAGAGTGCGGAGACGCTACCACCTGCCCATCCTCTTAGAGGCCGCGTGGACCCTGCGGGGGGCATCCCTCTCCCCGGTGACCACTCTAGAGGAGGTCATTTCGGGGCCAAGGGCTGAGTTAACAGGCCCGGAGAGCTCACGACACCCCCCACGGACAGCAGGCCTGAGGTCAGAGGGGTGGGACCGGAGGTGCGGAACCGGATCCGGATCCGAATCGCGACTGCAGCGTCCCTAGCTAACGGTAAAGGGTTGAGGTGCTCAGCGGTTTGGGGGAGGCCGGGGGGAGCAGTACAATTAGGCGGTGGGGGCGCGGCGAGTTCTGGGCGGGCTCAGGGGGTGGAGCCGAAGAGCGGAGCGTCGAAACGCTGAGCTAGCGGGGAGGGCACGCACGGAGGGCGGGGGCAAGAGCCGTGTTGTGGGCGTGCCCTGGGAGGTTACGGGGCGGGGTTTGTCTGGGGGGTGGAGTCTGAGCATGAGCGGCGTCAAATCGGGGCGGTGTTGAGGGCGGGGTCTGACTGGGGGGCGGAGCCTGATCGGCAGCGGTGTCAAATTGGGGGGAGGTGTCGAGGGCGGGGTTTATCTGGAGGCGGAGTCTGGAAGAGGACGGTGCTGAGAGCGAAGCTACCAGGAGCGGCGGCGCTGGGGCGTGGCCTGGTGGAGGCGGTGCCGGGGCAGGGGTCAAATTGGGGAAGGTGCTGGGGGCGGAGCCTGGACGGGGCGGGGCGTCTCGGGGCGGGGGCGCGTCTGCGGGCCGGAGGCCTGGCCGGTCGCTGAGGGCCGGGCTGGGCGGGAGTCCGGGGCGGAGCCGAGACGGAGGCTCGGGCTGGCCGGGGGCGGGGCGGAGGCCGAGCGGGGCGGGGCGGGCCGGGGCGCGGCGGCGGGCGGCGGCGCCCCTTCAGGTGTTGCGGCCGCGTCCACGTCGCCAGCAGCCCGCGGCTCCCGCTCGCCCAGGCCGCCTCCCGCGTCCGAGCGCCGGCCGTCGGCTCGTGCGCGGCCATGGCGGGCCCGGGCCCCGGGGACCCGGACGAGCAGTACGATTTCCTGTTCAAGCTGGTGCTGGTGGGCGACGCGAGCGTGGGCAAGACGTGCGTGGTGCAGCGCTTCAAGACGGGCGTGTTCTCGGAGCGCCAGGGCAGCACCATCGGCGTCGACTTCACCATGAAGACGCTGGAGATCCAGGGCAAGCGGGTCAAGGTGGGAGGCGCGGACCCCCCGACCCCGCCCCGAGAAAGTTCACGGCCGGGGGGCGGGGGCGGCCGCGCCGAGCGCCCGGGGGGCTCCGAGGGTCTCGCGGGAGCGGGCCGGGCCTGGGGTCGGGGCTGAGGTGCGGGGGGCGCGGCGGCGGCCGGTGCCCGCGGGCTCACACCGGGGGCCACTTGGCCGGCGCGACCCCCCCGGCCTGGCGGGCGGGACCCGACTGGCCGCGCCCCTCCGCCACCGCCGCCCCGGAAGCGACGCCCCCCGCGCCGCGGGCGACAGCGGACAGCGGCCCCCGAGGGCCCAACTTTGGGTCCGTTTCCGGCCTGGCCACGCCCCCCGCGGCTCTTTGTGGACCCGGCGGTGGAACTTTCCCAGGCGGGCCGGGCCGCGTCCCCTCCCCGCCGGCCGGCGAGAAACCGAAAACTCGGTCCATCCCCGGAAGGTGGGGAGAGGGGGGTGCGGCGGCCCCAGGTCGGGGCAGGGGCTGGGGTCGCGGCGCCTATCCCGGGGGCCGCCCCGCCGTGCCCTTGGCCCCCTGCGGCGGGGTCCCGGTCCGGGTCCCGGTCTGGTCCCGGTCGGGCCGGCCCGAGCTCTCGTGACCCGCAGACCTCCGCGGGGCAGCAGGCGGGCGGGCAGCGGGCTGGTGTCCCCTGTTATCTCCCTGTTTTGGGCAGCCGTGCAGGGCCTTCAGCGTGGAGTCCCCCTGGGCTCGGCGCTCCCCGCCCCCTCGCCACCCCGGGGCTGCTGGTGGCCTTTGGCCCGGAGACTTCGTTCTTTGTTTCTGCCACCCTGGCATCGTTTTTAGGGTGGTGCCTCCCGCCTGCGCCACCGTGGACAGTAAAGCCGCTCGTCTTCCCCAGACCACAGGACCTCTGGCACCCGTGCCCTGCGCAGGGGGCAGCGGAAACTCCCGCCGGATGCGGCGGGGTAGGGGGTGGGTGGGAGGTGTTTTGTTTGGGGGGTCGTTTTATGTGTTTTGGGACTGGACACGAGCTGGGTCCGGGCGGGCAGCTTTGAGTCACGAAGGGCAGGTCCAGCTC
Organism: Cryptotis parvus; assembly: GCA_021461705.1. Classification (NCBI taxonomy): domain Eukaryota; kingdom Metazoa; phylum Chordata; class Mammalia; order Eulipotyphla; family Soricidae; genus Cryptotis; species Cryptotis parvus. The sequence continues at coordinate 15,741 of JAJIBD010018133.1, forward strand.
TTTGGAGCAGGTGGCACGGGAGGGCTGTGCCTGTGCCCGCCGGCGGCCACGCTGAAGGGTCCCGGCAGCAGGTGGGGGTGTCCCAAGCTCCTGCTCACCGGGCTGGTGGGGGTGGGCCGGGTGTTCCTGTTTACCTGGCCAGATAACAGCCTGTGCCCAGAGCCCGCCCTGGTGTACTGTGTCCCCTGACGCAGGTTATGCAACTCGGGCAGGAGCTTTGTGATTTTTTTTCCCCTCTGGTCACCTCCAGATTGTTCCTGGGAGGCCGTAGCAGCGTGGGTGTGGTAAAACTCCTGGGCGCTAGTGGGCCTGCCCACAACTGGGGCGCCCGCCGAGGGACATGTTTGGAGGTGGCTGACCCAGCTCCAGCACATAACAGGAGCCGTTGCTCAGGCGGTTTCCTTGCCCCCAAAGCATTGGGGACCTCTTAAAATCCAGTTGTGTGGAGGTGGGAGCAGGGGCCAGTGACTTGCCTCTTTACTCCGCAGGTGGAGAAATCCCAAACTCGGCTTGCAGTAGTGCTTGGGGCTTGGAGTAGGACCTTTTCCTCCCGACTCTCTTCTCGCCAGTTCAAGAAGTGCCTCTGAAGTGTCTTTTGTTTCTGCGTTGACTCTGGGGCCACACCTAGCTCAGGGAAGCTGGCTGGGTCACAGGCAAGGCAAGCCCCTGACCCTGTACAGGCTCTTCAGCTCAGCCATGGGCTTTTAACAAAGAAATTTGTATATTAAATTTACTCTCAGACAGGAAACCGCCTTGAGAAATGTCCACAAACCTGTAACCACTAGCGCACTTGCAGTACAGAATCCTTCCACTGACCCAGGAAATTCTCTTGTGCCTCTTGGGTCCGAGTCCTCCCGTCAGCCTCTGGGAACCACTTTTCTCTCCCTGTGGGTGCTGCTGTGTAATTTCAGGGGGCCTTCGGATGAGTCTAGGGTCAGTCGTGCTGTTGCTGCAGAAAGCTGGTGCGTGTCCGGGGGCTTGTTTAGAGCTTACCAGGATCTGTTCTGGTTCAAGTGTCCAGCGCTATCTCTTAAACCTCTCTTGCCTAGAGGAGGTTCAGAGCTAGATTATCTAGTGACTTTTCAGCTCCTCTGAACTCCAGAGCTTGAGGGTACAAAAGCAAGGAAGAGGCTAGAACCCAAAGGCAGGGTCAGGGGCTGGGCCGTAGTACCACCACTGAGTGATCCCTGAGCTCTGTGGGTGGCCCAAAAACAGCATGGTCGGTGGGGCCTTGACCAGCTTCTCACTCGGCCAGAGCAGAAGCCACTTTGGCCTTGTTTTATATTGTGCTTCTACTTATTTCTGACCAGAGTTCTGCAGATAAAAGAAATTCTTAAAAACTTTTTTTTTTTTTTGGGGCGCAGGGAGGTGGCCAGAGCCATAGCCCAGCGGGTAGGGCATTTACCTTGCACGTGGCCGGCCTGTGCCGGCCTGGGGTTTGATCCCAGGCATCCCATATGGTCCCCCGAGCACTGCCAGGGAGTAATTCCTGAGTGCAGAGCCAGGAGTAGCCCCTGAGCATTGCCCGGTGTGACCCAAAAAAAAAGTGCAAAAAAAAATCCTTTCAGGGGTCGGAGCAATAGTACAGCGGGTAGGCCATTTGCCTTGCACATGGCTAACCGGTTTGTCCCGCAGTGTTCCATATGGTTCCCTGAGCACTGCCAGGAGTAATTCCTGAGTTCAGAGCCAGGAATTAACCCTGAGCATCTCCAGCTGTGACCCAAAAGAAAAAAAATAAACTCTTTTAAAACCACTAAGTTTGGGGCCGGAGCGATAGTCCAGTGGGTAGGGGCGTTTGCCTTGCTTGCGGCAGGCCTGTGCGGGCCGGTTCGATCTCCGGCATCCCATATGGTCCCCCGAGCACCGCCAGGAGTAATTCCTGAGTGCAGAGCCAGGAGTAATCCCTGAGCATTGCCGGGTGTGACCCAAAAAGCAAAAAAAAAAAAAAAAATAATAATAATAATAATAATAATAATAAAATAAAAATAAAACCACTAAGTTTGAACACTCCCAGATCCAGTGAAGCTCCTTTTTACTTCCAGGTAAGCAAGCAGCGTTCTGTAGCCGCTGCGCTCCGGCCTCCTCGCTTGGCCCCTTGTGGCCTTCCAGCACCCTAGGGCCATGCTACCTCGGGACCTTGCATCTGCTCCTGGCGGGCCCCTCTCTGGCCCAGGTCTCTGGGTCACCAACACATCATGTTTGGTTCCCGCAGCCCTGCCAGTTTGCCCAGCCTGTCTCACCAAAGGCTACCTCGGGGCTAAGTGCATAGCAGTTTGCACATGTACCGGTGTCCCTGCACTGAGGAGCGCCCCAGTGCCCATGGGCCCCTCTCTGACTCCACAGCACATGGAGCGTCCAAGGTCTGTGAACTGAGATCTGTTTGGAGACAGAGACCAAGGTCACAGTAAGTGAAGTGAGCCCCTGGCCACCAGTCAGAGCAAGCAGAATCTGTTCTAGGCTACTTCCACACCCAGTGTG
>JAJIBD010018136.1:0-13569 GCA_021461705.1 Cryptotis parvus
GTTTCATTAGGACACCCCCTTAAAACATTGCATTTCCTCATCCAGTTCTTCTACATATCACATTAAGTGAAAGTATCCCGTGTTTATCCTTCTTCAGGCTTACTTCATTTAACTTCATGTCATCCAAGTTGCCTCAAATTACATGATTTCATTATTCCTTACAGCTGCATAATAGTCCATTCTGTACATATACCACATCTTCATAATACACTTATCTGTCATTAAACATCTTGATTGATTGCAAATACTAGCTATTGCACTGAGTGCTGCAATGAATAACGGTGTGCATAACTTTTACGGATGAATGTTTGTGATCTTGGAGATGGATATCTAGAACTGGAATCGCTGGGTCATATGGGATTCATTTTGCAGTTTACAGTGCTTTTACATACTATTTTTCACAGGGTTTTGACTATACATCATTTAAACCAGCGGCAGATAAAAGTTCCTTTTACACCATATGCTCCACCATGGAGATTGTCGACAATATGTTTGATATGTGCCATTCTCGCTGGTATAAGATGATATCTCATCATTGTCATGATTTTTATTTCCCCAAAAAATAATGTTGAGAAGCATTTTCCTATTGACTATCCATTTGTCTTTATCAAAGAAGTGTCTTCTTATTTCCTCTCTGCATTTTTGATGGGAATTTTAAATATTTCATTAATCATAGTGAATGCTTTATAGATCTTAGATATCATCTCTTTACCTGATGTGTTGAGTGAGAATATTTTCTCCTACAGCTGTCATTTACTTATAATCCATATTTATTTGGCTATACTAATCTTTTGATTCTAATATGGTCCCACTTCTTTAGTTTTGATTCTGTAGACTTTGCCAATAGCAACATACCATCGAGGGATTCCATGGCAGTCTTAGAGAATCCTGCCTATATTTTCTACAATGTACTTTATAGATTCAGGTATGATACTAAGGTCTCTGCTCCACTTTTTGAAGGTTCTGAGTTAGGTATGATATATGGATCCAGCTTTCAGTTTCTGCTTTGTGGTTATCCAATCCTCATAAGGTTGTCTTTACTCCACTTCATGCTCTCAGCTCCTTTGTCAAAAAATTATTCTACCATATATATGGTGGTATTTCCCTGAATATTCAATTCTAACTTAATGGTCAGAGAGTCTTTATTCTATTAGCATCACATTGGCTTTATAGTATAGATTCAGGTGAGGCAGTGAGATGTCTCCTAATTCTGTTTTTCAATTTGGTTTTGTCTATGTGAGGTCTTTTATGGTTCCACACAAAGTTTATAATTGGCTGTTCTAAGTCCTTGAAGAACTTTTGCATGAATTTAGATAGGAATTGAATTGAATCTGTATAGTAGTTAAGGTGAGATGGTCATTTTTGACAATGCTATTTTTTTCTCTTGCCTAAGCTTTCTTTTTGAGTGCTTTGAAGTTTTCATGATAAAAGTATCTTATAACAAACCCTTAATAAAAGACTCTTATTAAGTTAATTACCAGATATCTGATGTTTTGGGGCACTATTTTAAATAGTATAGACTCTTTAGTCTCTTTCTTCTTTGATTCATTATTCTAGATGGAATGCAAACTATTTTTCTATATTGACTTTGTAACTAGCCATTTTGGTATATTGATTTCTTATTTCGAGGAGATTTTGAGTATATATTTTCTAAAAGTGGTGTAATAAGATTTGGGGGAAAAAAAAGAAGTCTTGTCAACAGCACTCAAGGTAGGAAAAGGAAATCAGTTAGGAAAAGGGAAACAAATTGAAAAAGAGGAAGTAAAATTACTTTTGTTTTCAGATGACATAATGATATACACCCAGTGATATTGGGGATTTTACTACTGGGCTAAATTGAGTATAAGAGATACACTCAGGTCCGCTATTTGAAAGGCAAGTGCCTTTCCTGCTCTGCAATCTCCTAAATGCCTAAATAGAGTGATTTTTCTTGGGGGAGATTTCTAGAAGTGGGATTTCTGGATCATGTTGAAGTTCAATGCCATTAACCAACCAAACTGAAGCAAAGATAAAAAATGATACATCAAACTAGAAGCATTTTATTGCAAAAGATAATGACTAGAATAAAATGGCACTTTACAGACAGTAAATAATAACTGACTACCAATTGCCTTATTATAAAAAGGCTAATATCCAAGATATAATAAGCACTGGGTGAACTTTACTTTACACAATAAACCTACAAACCCCATCAATATAATAGTGAAGTGATGTGCAGAAACCTTCTTAAAGAAGACAAACAGGCAAGAAGTATATGAGTTCTGCAACACTGATCCTCTGGGAAATGCAAATCAAAACAATGAGATATCACCTCACACTGTTAAGAGTGGCACATATTACAAAGAACAAAATCAACCAGTGTTAGTAGGAATCTGTGGCAGGTTGTTGGGGTAAGAACTACCATAGACAGTTAGTGGAAATATTGACTTTTCCATCTTTTTGGGAAAACAATAAGGACACTTCTCAATAATCTGGAAATTCAGCAGCCATATGACCCATAAATCCCACTTTTTTTGTTACTCTTAACTTGTTTTTGGAAAAATTATGTCACAAAAATACTGGATGACAGGATTTTCATGATGAAAATGTTTTCAAACTGGGGGGGCTTGGATCAGTGCTTGCATATAAGCTTCTCTGTTACGAATTCTAGGGTTTGAGCCCTGGAACAATCACTGCTACCCCTCAAAAAATCTTTAGAAAATTTGTTTCTGCTTCATTTTTAATGACTATGGTTCTTCATGTGCATATATTTTGACTCCCAATATTCCCCTCCATGTAATGGCTTTATGTACTATGATGCTTGCCCATTATACCTATAATGTGGAAACAACAGTGCAACCTTTACTGGTGCAGTTTTAATACAAATTATAGTACCTAGACTTAGGTATATTTATCTCAGCTTTCCTTATCTTTATCTCTACATTCATTAGGTTAATCAGCACAATAATTTATCATACCAGGCTCTGTTGCATGAATGTAGAATATATTCAACACATCACACACAATACTTACTCTTTTGAACCTCATTTACCTTCAATTCTAGCACTATTGATATATTTGGCTAGGTAATTAATATTTTATTTTACTAGACTACCTTGAACATTGATGATATCCGAAACCACAAATCCTAGTCCTGTGTGTAACAGAGATAACATTATCCTTCTGTATGTTGATTTATGCATAAATTGTATATATTTTGGAAATAAACAATATTAATGCTTACTATACAAGGACTGAATCATAGAATGGAGCTAAAACTAACTTTAGTACTATATGTGCAGCCAGAAAATTATTGTGGGTTGGTTTGGAGTCCTGTTTCCTCTAATTTCTAATAGTTCTGTTTTCTTCTAAATTGTTCAAACAAACACACACTCTGATAAAACATCTGCAATTTCAATAAAAACTCATTGGAGTAACAGACACTCAACTAACCCACTCATTATTTTAGAAAAGTACTAGCAGCCTTGACAAAATAATAATATAGATTCAGAATGTTAAATAAAAAATCTCATTGATTTCCTCCATATTCAGATAATGATACATCATAAAAATAAGTCTGGTGCTCAGAATGTTCCTATTTGTCACTTATTGAATGCCAGATACATTACAGACATGGGGCAGAGCTGCTACTGGCTCTCCTTGTGCTCAGCCTCTCATTGGGCGCCTGGGAGGGATGGCAGGTTCTAGCCCCTGGCCCGTCACCCCAGCAGAGCCTCCACAACAAGCCAGATGACCCCCACTCCATGAGGGCCTCCATTTTCCACATCCAGACTTACCCCTCATCAGAACTCCACCCAGCAGACTAGCTTATCATAGCCTGGCTTGCAAGTGGCCGCACGTTTCATCAATAAATGCTGAATTTTGAGATTATGTAAAACTAACAGAATAGTGGGATAACTGTACTTGTAAAGTTTGTGACCGTTTATTTAAAGTTATTGTTACTGAAAAGATGAAAATAACATGGCATTGTTTCCAAGGGAAGAGAAATAAACTTTGCTCACTCTGGAAAAAAAAAAAAAAAGTGTTTCAATATCTTATCTTTGAAAAGGAGAGTAAATTATTTCCACAGTAAAAAAAAGAGTATGCTACCCTCATGGCAGAGCCTGGCAAGCTACCCGTGTCGTATTTGGTATGCCAAATACCAGTAACAATTATAGACCTCATTCCCATGACCTGGTGGAATGGTTTGAGGCTCTTTATTTTCCTGGAGCAAGCAGGTGCCCTTGTACTCTACTTGCATGAGACATGTCATATGGAGATGTTACTGGTGCCCGCTCGAGCAAATCGATGATGAACGGGAAGACTGTGATACAGAATGCCAGATACATGCAAAGTATCTACTAGAGACTACATGCCATTCACTTAAATGATGAACATATTCTATATCCAGCCAGTTCCATATCTCTTTTAATCACAAATATTCCTACAAGCCTCTATACTACTTATTAAAGCACACAAGACATCTGTTATTCTGGTTATCAAGACCTTCTCAGTAAAGCTTTTACACAACCTTTATAAAAATGTACTAGGTGTTGGTGTGCAAATTCTATTTACTCTCGTGAGCCTGTGTTGATATTATGCTCCATCTGCCACCTGACTCTGATTGCCTACCCAGTTTATCCTTTCCAGTTTATCCTTTTAAGCTCTTCACCAGTCTTTCTGATTTCATGCAGTGTATGCAATTACTCCTCAAAACACTTGAAAGATATGTCAGGAACCACTGATACCTGTGTTAATGCCTCTTTAGAACACTTACATTCACATCTAGTTATCCTCTGTATTTGTCATAAGGGCCATGGTGCTACCATTCCTTTAGAGTAAAAATTGCCTTACTTTTTACTCCTCAGAAAGCCTAACAGGTTCTGTCTATGTTATTTATGATCCTTCAGTACTATGCAAAAGTTTAAAACCCAACACAACAATAACAAAACATTTTTTTAAAATGAACAACCCTACTTTTATGTTCATAGCAGCATTATTCACAATAGCCAGAATCTGGAAGCAACCCGAGTGCCCGAAAATAGATGACTGGATAAAAAAAGCTTTGATACATCTACACAATGGAATACTATGCAGCTGTTAGGAAAAATGAAGTTATAAAATTTGCCTACAAATGGATGGACATGGAGAAGATTATGTTGAGCGAAATTAGCCAGAAGGAGAGAGACAGTTACAGAATGACTGCATTTATCTGCATAACATAAATATATAGGTACATATTATGATACCAATATCCAAGGTCAAGTGAAACATACATCAGGAGGTCCTGTCAAAGGTGGAAATTATCACAAACGTGTGGGAGTCAGAGGCTAGGTAAGACAGAAATGGAACAGTGTGCTAACAATTGTGAGGGTACTAATGCCAACCTAGAACTGAGCATTAAATAGAGGCAAAAGGATACACATGACAACCCTTTAATGTATGTTCTGTAATCCATAGTCTGGAGAGGAAGGAAAAGAGAAAGATAGAGAAATGGAAAGAAATAAAGAACCTGCCATGGAGGAGGGCTGGGGGGAGGGGGAGGGAACCGGGGACGTTGGTGGTGGGAGATGGGCACTGGTGGCGGGATGGGTGCTGCTACACTGTATGACCAAAACCCAAATATGAACTTTTTAATTGTATATCTTTGTAATTGTAAAAAAATAAAAAAAAATAAAAAAAAAAATAAAATAAAATGAACAATAGATAATCATCCAGGGAATATAAATGAATGATCGATAAGTGCATTGAAAACAATTCAAATGCCTCTAGAAGTTTGGGAATGAATATCAATACACCAAAATTCTACTTATTCACTAGAAATACTTTAATGGGAAAAAAAGAGAAAAAAAATGTTAGAGAGGTTATGGAGAAACTGAAGCCCTTGTACATTGCTGATAGGAATGTTTTAAACCTGTGGAGTTGCTGTAGATGTAGTTTGGTGTTTCTTTAAAAAATTAAAAACCAGAAATACTGTATGATCCAACAATTCCATTTTCAATGATATATCTAAATAATTAAAAGGGTGTATACATATAAGTGAATACAAAATGTTGGATAACTTGCTCCCCTGCTAGCCCTGGATTGTTGCATTACTGATGAGCAAGTTGCATATCCTGAGGCCAAATAGATATCTTTTAGATATAAACACAAAATGAGTGTGGGGGGCAGGTACTTGTGAGTTAGTTTGGCTCTGAAGTAATTGATTCTGGACATCACATCATATTTCTAACTATAAGCCTAGTACTATTTAGATTGGGTATAATTCCTCTCACCCCAGTCAACTACAAGGGACTGGATGGTACCAGGAAGAGAGTCATCCTAGCTATGAAATGGGACTCTTAGAATAAATTCTATTGTGATCCAAAAGATAAGAGCTTAGGTCAGAACAGATTGTCTCACCTAAGACAAGTCTTAATAGCTTCACAGCATGAAAGGCTTTTTTGTAGAGCAAGAGCACTTAAGCAATGTCCTGTAATGAGATTTGAGACAGGACCTTGAGGGGGTTAGATGAGATGATTAATCTGGCATAGGGAACATAGTTTGGAATATAGTGATATAGGTAGGCCCTCATGGGTGGATTATGGGAGGTGAACCCCTTCATGAACAGGCATGAGCTTTCCCAACCAAATGAGGTGACTGTCAAGCCACACCTGATGTCTGCTTTATGTCTAGGCATGGGAGTTGATCCCCACCACTCAAGATTTCCTCGAGAGCCAAATACTCAGGCTGAAGCAAGAAATTGCTCTTTGCATGAAAGGAAAGTAAGTCCTAGGTTTTATCTTGTATTTCCATGGATCTTGTATTCCTTGCAGAAAAGAATTTTCAGGAGTAGTTGAGCAGTGAAGTAAAACAGATTTTATTTTACTATATTTTATTTTATTTTTTTTGCCTTATTTTGCCACGTCCCGTGATGCTCAGGGGTTACTCCTGGCTCTGCACTGAGGAATTACTTCTGGTGCTGCGTGGGGGACTATATGGGATGCCGGGAATGGAATGTGCATCGGCTGTGTGCTAGGTGAACACCCTCCCTGCTGGACTATCGCCCCAATCTCAAAACAGAGTTAATTATGGAGGTTTTTTAGCAAGGTAAAGAAGGAGAGAAATTGAGAGAGAGGGTACACATCTCAATAGGGGAGATGAGGGAGGCACATATGCTTGGGCACCGCATGTGTTCAGCCATGTGGACTCAAGCAACACATGGGCTTTGGCAGCATATGTGCCCCTTCCGTTGGTCAGGATGGCTTTTATAGTTTTTTTTTCCAAAGCCACTCCCGTATGGGGCTTCAACCTAGATTATAATCCTTTGCCAAGTGGGAGCAGATTTTGGGAGTGTTCTTTTTGAAAATTTTCTTTTCTTGACCTCTGTTCCTCCTGGATCTTCTCTGTACTAGAATGTAACCATATTAAGGGCTGGGTAGAGAAAGGTTGGTCCAGCTTCCTCAGGGTCTATATTTGATGAAGGACTTATCCGGCCTTGGTTCCTGATTCCAATCAGTGGGTTTGGGCAGTCTTAGGGCTAAAGTTCATTGCCATGCAGACCCACCCCCTTATCTCCCCATCTGCCTGCCTATATCAACATGTTATCTCCCAATGGAAGTTCACCCCATATGTTTTCTCCCAGGTGTAGTTATTATTCCTATCTCTCCCTCTCTTGCTGTGTTTACATAGCAAAACTAGATATCAGTCTGGGAGGAGAAGAGTCATGCTATACAATAGCATCTCTTAAACTTGAGCCACAGGGGCAGTGGTGGTCCTGAGGATTTGCACCTGTAAAGATCTGGTTCTGACTTTGTTAGGCCCTGTCCTCTGGGAAGGCAGAGGTTTTTGATTCTGGTGGTCTGGGGACAGAGCACATGGTAGAGACATATTCACATTGTTAGAGTACATGGTCCGCAGAACTTGGTCAGCAGCACTTGGTCTGTTTGAGTCTGTCAGCTAGTATGGTGGTAGCAGACTGTGCATAGCTGTTGGTGTAGAGTGAAGTTGGTAGAAGTAGAAATCTTTTGGATTCTCTAAACTCTACTTGGCGTCCTTTTTTATTCATCAGTCATCGGTCCCCTAGAGTGAACAGAGAACCCAAAGGAGCCCAATATTTTGGGGGACCCACTCAGCCCTGACATCAAAGTCCATGGCAGCATTATTCACAATAGAAAAATGGATAAAAAAACATTTGCTCATCAACATGTAAGTGCTACTTATACATGCAATACAATTTTGTTCAGTCTTAAAAAGAAAGAAAAACTCATATATGCAGAGGTGATCAGGAGAAAGAGATCATCTCTCTCTTTCCCACCTCCCATAAGCCACTGGCAGAGGCCCAACTACATCACAAATACACAGTATTATAATATTTTGCTGTAAGAAAAGATTAAATAATGCAATTTTCTACTATGGAAGGAACTGGAAGTTAACTTGCTAAATGAAGAGAAAGAGAGAAATACAGATACAGAATGATTTTTCTCATGAGTAAAATTGCTAGAAAGAAGTAGACACTACCTGCACTAGCTAGCTGGTAGAAGGAAGTAGAGAGGAATGGGTGCTAGAACATGTGCTAATGAAACTATCATGAACATCTTTGTAACTTTATATCTCATGGTGATTCAATAAATCTTTATAAAAAAGAAAGAAAATAAAAAATCTTGTAGTAGGTGAACAACAAATGGCCCAAAGCAATGTAATCTAAGAAATGGACTATAGAACAGAACTTACCAGATCAGTGAGATGGAAAGATAAATTGGGGCAGTGAGGGCTGGGCATGGAGAATGGGGAAAACCCTGAGACAGAGGGTGTTAGGAAACAGGCACTACAGTTGTAGATCTGGTGTCAGAACATTGTTGGCACAATGTGCTACTGTTGGATGTTTTGTAAAATTGTGAATAAAGGTCATTAAAATAAATCTCTTTATAAAGGAAGACATACATGATTGGATGTAAGGCAACTGAACAGTTAAGGATCTGCTTTGGCTAGTAAAATAGCTAAAGAATTATTACTGCCACCCAGTGTCATAAATATGTATGATGTCACTGAAATGTATACAACACTTGTATGTTTTATGAGTGATTTTTCATCACAAAAAGTTAAAATTAAAATTAACCTGCAGAGATAAGATATTGTGCACAACACTGGTATATTTTATGAATGATTTTTCATCACAAAACATTAAAAATTAAAATTAACCTGCAGAGATAGAATTTAGGTCCTGCAAATTAGAGTTAATGCTATATAGTAGAAAACAATGTGAAGTATATAAGGGTTCAACAGAGGTGACCACAAATTCAGATTATCCTAGGGGCTGGATATTAACCTTTCTATTTCGGGGCCGGAGCGATAGCCCAGCTGGTAGGGCATTTGCCTTGCAAGCAGTCGGCCTGTGCTGGCCCGGGTTCGATACCCGGCATCCCATATGGTCCCCGAGCACCACCAGGAGTAATTCCTGAGTGCAGAGCCAGGAGTAACCCCTGAGCATCGCCGGGTGTGACCCAGAAAGCAAAAAAAAACAAAAACCTTTCTATTTCATATTTTCTTATTATAGAGGGAGGAAAATAATAGTACTTAACATATAGAGTTGTTTTATATGACTGTTTTTCATGGATTATGTCAGAGTTCCGTATGTGCTTAATACTGAATGCCAAGGTAAGAAACATGCAATTTATCCCATTAATTAGAGGACTTAAAAAAAAAAGAAAAAAAGAAAAGAAGGGCTGGAGGCGATAGCCCTGTGGGTAGGGCGTTTGCCTGTGCCGCCTGGAGTTCGATCGGTATCCCATATGGTCCCCAAGCATCGCCAGGAGTAATTCCTGAGTGCAGAGCCAGGAGAAACCCCTGTTCATTGCTGGGTGTGATCAAAAAAGCAAAAAAAAAAAAATTAGAGGACTTTTAATTAATTAATTAATTAATTAATTTTTGCTTTTGGGTCACAACCGCCACACTCAGGGGTTACTCCTGGCTCTTTGCTCAGGAATTAATTCTGGGGGTGGTCGAGGGGACCATATGGGATGCCAAAGATCAAACCCAGGTCAGCTGCATGCACTGAAGACTCCCAACCTGCTATCTCTCTGGCCCAGAGGACATTTTTTGAGATGTGGATTATCAGGCATGTTTTATGTTGTAAATTCAGAGATATAAAACAGAAGAATTTCTTTGAAAAAAGATTGCTGAAATGCCAGATAAGCTTAGATGATGAATTTCTAGAAAAGGAATGATTCTAGAGAGTACTTAAATCATTATTTAGCTGTTCTTATCTACATCATCTTTATTTGCTCTCACTGGCCAATCCCAGGAAGTAGAACACATAGTTAAATATTTTTAAAATATGAAATGTGAATTAATTTTGTAAGATTTAAGACACGGGACTGATTTACAGAACTGATTCTCCCTTTCACATTTTGAAGTTATACCAAATCAAAATTTTAAACTGAAATGGCCACTTAAAATCACCACAAACCCAACCACTCATCCTATCATTTCAACTAGAAGATTGCCTTTTTATAAGGTCTATAAATTCTGATCAAAGACCAAATAAAAATAATCTGCAATTTTGTGAAAATAGTGAGAATACAATCTTTATTTGTTGAAAAATGAATCAAAAGTTAAAAGGAAATAAATATATACAACATGGAAAAAATGGGGACGGAGAGATAGTGCCATGTAAAAGGTTCTTTCTTGCACACAGCTGAGGTAGGTTCAATTCCTGGAAACCTATATTGTTCCCTAAGCCTTCCAAGAGTGATCCCTCAGTAAAGAGCCAGAATTAAACTCTGAGATTTACTAAGTGTGGCACTACCAAAAGCAAAATGGAGAAATAGTTTCATCTCAAAGATCATCTAGAATATCCCTGCAATGAGCTATAGTGCAAAACTATTAAAACTGCTTTTGAATTTTATATCCTAAATTCACTTATAATCAGCCAAAAAATTTAAGACTCAAGTAACACTATGTTTTATTTTGTGGGCCACATCCAGTGATGCTCAGGGTTTCTTCTAGCTCTGGTCTCCAGAATTTCTCCTGGCAGTGCTCAGAGAACCATTTGGGATGTCATTGATTGAACCAGGATCATCCTTGTTCAAGGAAAGTGCCCTCCCATCTGTACTGTCTCTCAAACCTCCCCTGCAACATTAAAAACATGCAGAGGGGAAATTATGAAGATTAAGGTAAACTTCAAAGAAAGCCATAACAGTTGATTATACAGGAATTACTGCAATTGTTTTAAAATAATAAATGGACAGAATGAAAATAAATACACTTCAAAAGGGCTTTAGATATATGCTTGAGTGCATGTGTGTATGTCTGTGCATAGAGTTACTGGAAATAATTATGAGAAGGAAGAGAGACAAAGAGAGAGAGAGAGGGGGTAAAGTGCCTACCATAGAGGCAGGATGGGAGTTGGAGGAGGGAATCAGGGGACATTGGTGCTGGGAAATGGGCACTGATGGAGGCATGGTACTGGAACACTATATGACTAAAACCAAAACATGAACATCTTTGTAATTGTATATCTCACTTGATCACTTGATAACTTGACATCCCTTTATTCATCAATTTGCTCCAGCGGGAGCCAGTAATATTTCCATTTGACCCTATCATGTGCCAGTGTAGCCCAATGGCATCTGGTTGCTTCATGAATACAAAGAGCCTCAAGCCATTTGTTCAGGGTCTTGATGAAAAATTTCTGACCATTTTGTAGGTAGGCGGCCACATGATCTTTTGATATCCCGTGGGATCAGGTGGCAATGGCTCCTAGTCCAGCGGTCATCTCCAAATAGCATTACATGTCCACCCCATCTGATTTTCGATGCCTTGGCAGCAACGAGACAGTATCCATGACTCTGGAACTGCGGCAGAGGTTGGAGGGCCTGATTCCTTCTTTTGCTGAGTGAGGCATGATATTCCAAGCATAGCTCTTTCGATTCCTCTTTGGGAGACCCAAATAGCATTCTCATCCTGCTTTCATAGGAACCAGGTCTCTGAGGCGTATGTAAATGCACCGAGAAAAGGTGGAGTTGAAGAGATGTCCCTGAAGCCGGAGGTTTTTTTGTCTTTTTAGCTATTTCTCGATGCATTTGAAGGCATACCATGCCGCTCTTCCTCCTGCGCAGCTTAGATTTTAGGTCGTTCATTATGTTGATTTCTGAGCGTAGGTACACATAACTGCTGCATTCAGAGATGTTTGTTCCATTGAGAATGAATGGGGCCTCTGGAACTAGTTCATTTTTCATGAACATAGTTTTGCTGAGATGCAGCTGTTGACCTATCTTTCCACATCCTCGGTCGAAGTGAGCCAGCATTTGTTCTGCTTGGCTAATGTTTTGTGTTATTAGAATGATGTCATCAGCGAAGCAGAGGTGATTTAGTTGCTGACCATCTAACTTCACTTCCATTCCTTCCCATTCTAATTATCGCATGATGTCCTCGAGGGTGGCGCTGAAGAGTTTTGGTGAAATGGTATCACCCTGCTGAACCCCTCTTTTGACATTGGTGATCACTTTGTAGAATGATGAGATCCTGGTGGTGAATCCGTAATACAGCTCATGAAGGATATTGATGTATTGGGTTTGAAATCCCTCTTTGGCTAGGACTTCGATGACCGCTTCAGTCTCCACAGAATCAAAGGCTTTCTTTAAATCAATGAACATGAGACAAAGTGGCATCCTGAACTCCCTACACACTTCAATAAAGCTTGGTTACCGTGTGGATATGATCGATTGTGCTGAATCCCTTTCGAAAGCCAGCTTGCTCACATAGTTGCCCTTTATCTAATGTTCTGCCATTCCTGTTCAGAACGACTCTAGTGAACAGTTCGTAGATGACAGACAACAGGCAGATGGGGCCATATTTGCCAATGTCGTGGATGTCTCCCTTCTTGAACAGTAGAACTGTCTTGGTGGTTTTCCAATGTGAGGGCACAGTTTTTGTATATCTCACGGTGGTATGATTTTATATCTCACGGTGGTATAATAAAAGCATTAAAAATAAAATTGATCATATATACATGCTTCGTCAAGTTTGACTTAAATCATTTTTTAGCTAATGCATTTTGCCTAACTTGCATTTCAGCCAAATATAGCTTTGTTGTTGCTGTTTAATTTAATTATACCACAGTGAAATAGACCATTAAAATGCTACTTATTATTGTGTTTCAGTCATATTGTTACAGCACCCATCCCTCCACCAGTACACATTTTCCACCACCAATGTTCCCAGTTTTCCTCCTCACACCCCTCTGCCTCTATGGCAGACAATTTTCTTCTCTCTCTCTCATTTTGTTCATTGTGATTTGCAGTGCATGGTAAGTTTGAGTTATGCCCTCCTCTGCACTTTCTACAGCCTTTGCTTATGTCATTGACAAGGACTTATTGTACACTGTTACTACCATCTACCTACTTGAATATTTTAGACTATATAATTCTTCTAAATGTCAAGAACTTTTCATTACTCTATCCCCATTATCTGTTAGACTCTAGAAAATATTAGGTTCTCTGTTGCATGAGGAGACCTAGCTAGATTAGGATCTTTGCTGTTTAATCTATGTATAGTTTAAGATATTGACATGTCCTTAAACCAGGGTTCAGGCTAATGAGATCTCTGTTC
>JAJIBD010018137.1:0-11994 GCA_021461705.1 Cryptotis parvus
CGCCCACCTGAAACTGCACCTGGAGGAAAGGCCTCCCCCAGACCTGAGCTGCCCAAGCAGCACGGATTCGGAGTCCAGGCCACGAGAGACCAGGAGACACAGGCATGTGACTTCGTGAGGTGGGCGGAAGCAAATATAGGTCCCCCTGCAGGGAGGTGGGTCTGAGATCAGAGCTGTCGGATGCTCAGTGACAACCGACAGGCACGAACAACTCCAGGGCTTGGCGTGGCCACAGCTCATGGGGCCTGGCCCCTCACAGGCGACCACCATCTCTGTCCCTCCTGCTTCCCACATCAGGCTCCCGACTCACATACAAGGCAAGGCCTGGTCTGAAATAAGTGTCTTATTGCTGTACCGTGCAAATATAAGGAGGGGAAGGCCGGGGAGGCGGAGAATCATCAGATAAATTGACATACACAGAAAGGAAAAAAGACTACCCCCTCTGAACCCATCCCCACCCCAGGATGTCTTTCTGTGAACTACCTAGCACAGGAGGTGGGTGGGAAGATCAAAACCACAAGAACTAAATTCAAACTCCTGGAGCTGTGGGGGCGGGGCGGGGAGGGCCAGACAGCAGAGAACCTCAGGTGGCCCCTGTGCAGGCAACACCCTCCCAGGGATGAAATGCAGCAGGCCTGAGCCTGAGCCCTCCCCATCCACACACACACGCACGCCGCCAGCACACACACACACACACTCTTGAGGCTGAGTTGTTACCTCGGGCCCCCCACACACACAGGCCCGGTCCCCACACATGCCCACGGCAAACACACGCTCACCTTAAGGCTGCAGAATGTGGAGCCTCAGATAGAGGGGTGAGGGAGGCGCCTTCTCACAGACTCCCACCTCAGGAAGTACCAGACACCAGCCCTGTCCTCAGCCCCGGGCCAATACTGTCTCGGTGCGAGATGCGTAATAGGCTGGCACCCTCTGTCCTAAGCAGAGAAGGGGTGATCCCGGCTCCCATTCTTGGGAACGGGCTGGGGCCCAGCCGGGGTCCAGCAGGAAGTAAGGCCAGCTGGAAGGAAGCCCTGGTAAGGCACGGGGGCTGGGCGAGAGGCGGGGGAGACAAGCCCCCAATGTTCATCTGCCTCACCTCACTGGAGCACAGCTCGAGGGTGCACGCAGGGCTGGGAGGCAGGAACCGGCCGACCTCTCTGGGTCACCCACAGAGCTGCTGGCTTTGTCCATGCAAAAAGGGCCCAGGCCTCCCCCACAGCTTCCTGGAGCCCGGCCTGCCCTGAACATTATTGCTTTGTAGGCCCCAGCCCGCTCGGCCCCCTCGCCAGGGCTGTGCTGACGAAGCTGGGATCTCCAGTGGTCCGGGCAGAGGGGAGGACCTGGGGTGGAGCTACGGGGCCGCTGGGGGTATGGAGGGGCTGAAGAGAGCTGAAAGTCGGACTGAGGAGGTGAGGGATGGGGACGCAACCAAAAAAGGCAAAGTAGAGAGTTTAAAAAAAGTGAGCGAGAGGGGGAGGGAGAGGAGAGAGCGAGCGCCAGCAGGTGCTGGCGGCCTGCGTGTGCGTGCGTGGTCCCAGTGGGCGCTCACTCGCGGATGCTGGCCGAGTAGGAGAACTGGGGGAAGTGGGTCCGCTGGTCCAGTTCCAGGAGCCGAGACTGTCATCTGCGAAGGGAGGGCATGGGCAGGGCAGGGCACGCCCCACCCCGCAGCCTCGAACTCCTTCCCCCAGCTATCCTCTGGTCCCCAACACCCCACTCTCAGAGCTGGGGGAGACCTTCTCAAGTCCCCACCCTGTATAAGACCCTGCTAAGGGTCCTCAAGCCAACAGGCTTCTGGAAGCCCCAAGTCCTCCTGCCCTGACCCCAATGCCCTCCCGACCCTGACTCCTGTAATGGCCCATGGGCCTGTCCGCGGCCATGTGACGCTCTGACTGGGCTTCCCCTATCTCTCTCCCTTCTGCTCAGCTGCCGTAACTCCTCCAGGAAGCCTTCCCTGATCTACAAGCCAGCCAGATACTCTTAGGTTCCTAGACTCCAGACACTTCCTACAGTCCCGCTGACCACGAGCTGTCACCTCAGGGGACTGGGCAGGCCCGGGGCTGTGTTCTGCACGGCCCGTGCCAGGGAGGTGTGAGAGCCCAAGCCTCCGCAGAGACAGTGAACCAAGGCAGCCCGAGCTCAGGGCAGTCGGAAGAGGGTCGCCTTCTCAAGGGAAGGAGCCCAAGGATGAGCTGGAGCACGTGGGGAGGGGAGCACTGTGGGACCTCACGGAGTCAGACAGCCCCAGGCCCCCGCCCCGCCCCAGCAGAGCTCCCACACTCACAGCGGTCCGGGGGTGATTGTGATGGACTGGGCGGTGAACTCGTCGTCAAAGTACCTGGTGTCCACCTCAGAGGTGACCTGAGGCTTGAAGGGTGGCAGGAGCTGTGGGGAGAGAAGGCGGGTGGGTGCCGAGCACGGAGGCCAGGGCAGGCGGGGACGAAGCACTCACCTTCTTCTGGACCACGTCCTGCCAGTTGACGGTGAGGAAGAACCTGTGCTCCATCACCTCCTTGGCATCACTGGGGCCCCCGCCGAGCCTGGGCAGAGACCAGGGGCAGCTGCGGCTCTGGGGGCCCCCCACAAGCCGTGCCGCCACTTCATGGGCTGGGCGCAGAGGCTCAAGGGAGAGGCACGCCCGTGCCGGGGTCTCAGACTGCCCAGCCCAGAAGGAAAAACCAGGGTGTGCCTGCTGAGGGTCGCCCCCACACCCGGCTGGCCCACCTATGACTCAGCCACCCTAGATTGGCCAACAAGGCCAATGGCCCACCTATGACTCAGCCACCCTAGATTGGCCAACAAGGCCAATGGCCCACCTGACTCAGCCACCCTAGATTGGGCAAGGCCAGGGCGAAGGACAGTCTCTGGAGGGTCACAGACGCTTATGGGACAGTGGTGCCGCCACAAACCAGTGTGCCCACAGACACGGGCTCCCTCGAGCTGGCCAGGACCAGCCTCACCTCTGCTTGGGGTCCTTCTTCAGCAGCCCAGCCAGCAGGGACTTGGCGTCCGGGCTGAGCGTCCGCTGGAAGCGGATGTCCTCCATGAGGATGAGCTCGAAGAGGCGCTCATGGTCCTGGTTGTAGAAGGGCAGGCGGCCGCACAGCATCTCCGTACATGACCACGCCCAGCCCCCACCAGTCCACCGCTGCCATAGTCGTTGTCCTCCAGCACCTGCACCGGAGGGGCCGTGAGCCAGGCCTCAGGGGTCCCCTAGGAGTTGAGCGCCCGAGGGGATGGCGGGTCTGAGGGGCCGGGGCGGGGACGTGGGTCCGAGGGGTTCCTCCCCCCAGACACCTCGGGGCCAGGTACTCGGGGTCCCGCAGAAGGTCTTCATGGTGGCACCGTCGCTGATGCCCTCCTTGCACAGGCCAAGTCTGTGATCTTGATGTGCCCGCCTTTGTCCAGCATGAGATTCTCCAGCTGCACGAGAGGCCACCACATGAGGGACTTGCTTCCGTGGACCCGGGCGCACCCCCTGCCCCACAGTGCCAGCCCTGGCCATGGCAGGACCGTGGTCTGTGGTGGGAGCTGGGACGTCTTGGAAGCTAGGCCGGTAGATAGAGACCGCAGCCAGGCACACCCCCAGCCTCTGGGCCCACTTCCTAACCTTCTCCTGTGTTTCTGGGTTTGTTTTTCTTTCCTGATTCTGGGGAACAATGCGGCCTCACAGGGCACGGCACATGGTCTCTACCGAGCCTCATCCCAGGCCTGAGACCTTTATTTTATTTTTTTTTTTTTTTGCGTTTTTGGGTCACACCTGGCGATGCTCAGGGGTTTCTCCTGGCTCTGCACTCAGGAATTACTCCTGGCGGTGCTCGGGGACCATATGGGATGCCAGGGATCGAACCCGGCCAGCATGGGTCAGCTGCGTGCAAGGCAAACGCCCTACCCACTGGACTATCGCCTCCGGCCCCCACCCCCAGACCCTTTTTAAGTTGTGAAGTACGCACCAGGGAAAACCATAAAACAGAAATTGTAACTTTGGGGGCGCTTGCCTTCCATATAGCCGAATCCCAGTTTGGAATCCTGGCACCGCATGGCTGCCCAAACTGGCCAAGACTGGCCCCCTGAGTGCAGAGCCAAGAGTAAAACCTCAACACCGCTGGTGTGGGCCCGAAACAAAAGAAAAAAAGAAATAATTCTGGGGGGTCTTTGTATAAGTTCTCATCAGAGAAGCCCTCCTTCCTCCCCTACTTCCTTCAGCTTTCACACGGCTGTGGCCAACACAGGTTCTGTCAGTATGAGCCTGCCCCCCAGCGTCAACTGAGGTGAGCCCACACTGTCATATGACCAGCCTCTTTCTTTTGGGAGGTGGGGTGCAGTTGGACCACACCTGGCGGTGCTCACTCTTGGCAGGGCCTCGAGGACCCGCCGGAGATGCCAGAGATCCAAACCAGGTTGGCCGCACAGAGGCCAGTGCCATCGCCTGATCTAGCTCCGCCTCTGCATGAGCCCGACAGTCAACAGCACAAGTCTGGCTAGTTCAGGCTGGGGCTGGGTGAAGCACGCGACATGTTTGGGGAGAGACGGGACCCATTCCAGAGCATGTGTCTAGGGTGGAAGGGGCCCACAGAGACGAGATTGCTCGGGACTGCCTACTCCCATGAAGCCTGAAGAGGTTCCAATGCAGGGATGTGGCCGCAGTCCCCACACGGGCTGGCCACAGGGACAGCAGGACACAGACGTCCGGGTCCCGCCTGCACCGTCCACACTCACCTTGATGTCCCGGTACACCACGTCCCGCGAGTGCAGGTACTCCAGGGCCGGAGACGACTCTCCGCACCATAGAAACGAGCCCGCTCCTCCGCTGAACACACGCTCCCGGGACAGGTGGAAAACAGCTGCAGGGGGACAGGGCACATCCCACCCCGCGGGAGGGTGAAGCCAGCCCAGTGCAACCTGCTCAGGACGCACGAGGGGCAGAAGAGTGCCTGAAGGGCTCGGTGAGTAAGCAGGGGAAGGAACAAGTGACGAGAGGCCAGAGCAAGGCGGGCCTAAGGAGAGCAGGGATGGGGCGAGCCGGGTCGGGAACAGGGGAGCAGAAAGGTCCATAGGACCTGAGCACAACAGGCAGACTGGGAAGGAGGGAGGCGGCTGTGACAACCTGGCCGGGGCACAATGTGACACTGTGCAGTGAGAGGGGAGTCACCCCAGTGTGCAGAGAGAGGGGAGCCACCCCAGTGTGCAGAGAGAGGGGAGTCACCCCCAGTGTGCAGAGAGAGGGAGTCACCCCAGTGTGCAGAGAGGGGGGGAGTCACCCCAGTGTGTAGAGAGGGGGAGAGTCACCCCAGTGTGCAGAGAGGGGAGTCACCCCAGTGTGCAGAGAGGGGAGTCACCCCAGTGTGCAGAGAGGGGAGTCACCCCAGTGTGCAGAGAGAGGGGGAGTCACCCCAGTGTGCAGAGAGAGGGGAGTCACCCCAGTGTGCAGAGAGGGGGAGTCACCCCAGTGTGCAGAGAGGGGGAGTCACCCCAGTGTGCAGAGAGAGGGGAGTCACCCCAGTGTGCAGAGAGGGGAGTCACCCCAGTGTGCAGAGAGGGGAGTCACCCCCAGTGTGCAGAGAGAGGGGGAGCCACCCCAGTGTGCAGAGAGAGGGAGTCACCCCAGTGTGCAGAGAGGGGAGTCACCCCAGTGCAGAGAGGGGAGTCACCCCAGTGTGCAGAGAGAGGGAGTCACCCCAGTGTGCAGAGAGGGGAGTCACCCCAGGTGCAGAGAGGGGGAGTCACCCCAGTGTGCAGAGAGGGGGAGTCACCCCAGTGTGCAGAGAGAGGGAGTCACCCCCAGTGTGCAGAGAGGGGAGTCACCCCCAGTGTGCAGAGAGAGGGGGAGTCACCACAGTGTGCAGAGAGAGGGGAGCCACCCCCAGTAGCGGAGAGGGGGAGCCACCCCAGTGTGCAGAGAGAGGGGGAGTCACCCCCATGTGCAGTGAGAGGGGGAGTCACCCCAGTGTGCAGAGAGGGGGAGTCACCACAGTGTGCAGAGAGAGGGGGAGTCACCCCAGTGTGCAGTGAGGGGGAGTCACCCCAGTGTGCAGAAGGGGAGTCACCCACAGTGTGCAGAGAGAGGGGGAGTCACCCCCAGTGTGCAGAGGGGAGTCACCCCAGTGTGCAGAGAGGGGAGTCACCCCCAGTGTACAGAGAGGGGAGTCACCCCAGTGTGCAGAGAGGGGGAGTCACCCCAGTGTGCAGAGGGGGAGTCACCCCAGTGTGCAGAGAGGGGGAGTCACCCCAGTGTACAGAGAGAGGGGAGTCACCCCAGTGTGCAGAGAGAGGGGGAGTCACCCCAGTGTGCAGAGAGGGGGAGTCACCCCAGTGTGCAGAGAGGGGGAGCTCACCCCAGTGTACAGAGAGAGGGAGTCACCCCCAGTGTGCAGAGAGAGGGGGAGTCACCCCAGTGTGCAGAGAGGGGGGAGTCACCCCAGTGCAGAGAGGGGCGAGCCACCCCCAGTGTACAGAGAGGGGGAGTCACCCCAGTGTGCAGAGAGGGGAGTCACCCCCAGTGTACAGAGAGAGGGGGAGTCACCCCAGTGTGCAGAGAGGGGAGTCACCCCAGTGTGCGGAGAGGGGAGTCACCCCCAGTGTAAGGAGAGGGGGAGTCACCCCCAGTGTGCAGAGAGGGGGAGTCACCCCAGTGTTGAGAGAGGGGCGAGTCACCCCAGTGTGCAGAGAGGGAGTCACCCCAGTGTGCAGAGAGGGGGGAGTCACCCCAGTGTGCAGAGAGGGGAGTCACCCCCAGTGTTGAGATAGGGGCTGTCACCCCAGTGTAGAGAGAGGGGGAGTCACCCCAGTGTGCAGAGAGGGGGGAGTCACCCCAGTGTGCAGAGAGGTGGGAGTCTCTCGAGGGCACGGAGCGTGTTGGAATGCGAACACTGAACACAGTGTGGGTGGTGAGAGCCAGGCGGGTTGAGCCCTGGCTGTGGCCAGGACAGCTCTCTGCATCTGGCCTCTATGCCAGTCTGTGGCTCTTCAGCCAAATCCACTTCTTCACATGGCACAACCCTCCACGGTGCAGCTGTTTACCCCAGTCTCCCCACAGCCCTGTGTGGATCCTGCCTACCCCTGTGCGTGAACTTAGACAAGTCACTTCACCTCTCCAAGCCTCAGTTTCCCTCACATGAAAAACGGCCATGAAAAACACTCTTCTGGTTTTCCCCGCAGCGCACCCTGCAACGGGGAGGGCACTGGAGGGCAGCTCACCCTCGCCACCGCTGGCGTACTCCATCACGGCACAGGCGGTCATGGGTCTGGAAGGCATACTTCAGTGCCTGCAGGAGCGGAGGCATCAGGTCAGGAGGTGGCCCAGGGACCCCGCATGCTCTCCCTGGGACTGTGGGGTTCATGCCTCAGCTCAGCCCAGGGCGTGGAGGGCGGGAAAGGGCACTGCACTGACCCACGCTATGGAGGTCATGCTCTGGACCTCGCCCCCTCCCCTCTGGGGCTCCCAGGACTGCTGAAGGGGAAATGGGAGCTGACCCCGAGACAGCATGTGGCAGGTGTCCAGCTGACAGCTCTGACAGAGCAAGTCACACAGAGGACCCTGAGGTGGTGCCACTGGGCACCGCGTCATCCCCTCCCTGCTTGTACACTGAGACCCCATGTGGACCCAGGACAGCATCTGAGCTGAAAAGCCCTCAAGTGTGTCCCGCAGTCACTGGCTTCAGAGGGGCCGGCCGCCCCAGCAGCGCCTGCCAGCCCTAGAGAGGCAGCGCTGTGACCCTTCATGGTACCCCCATAGCTGCTGCATGAGATGCCCTCAACTCCCAGGGGCAAAGCCATGCTCCTCTGGGGGCCACCCTTCCTGGAGGACCAGTGAGCCTCTGCAGAGCTGGCTGGAGGCCACACCACCTGCCTCACACCTGTGGCTAGGCTGGCCTGAGCCCTATCCAGGGCTGCCTGCAGCCCCTATGCCCCCAGGAGACACTCACCGTGGGAGGAACGGGTGCCTGGTGTTCTGGAGCACTCGGCTCTCCGTGACCGTGGGCGACTTCCATCCTGCACACAGAGGGCGGGTGACAGGTGGGGACAATGCCATGGGGGCCCTGGGCAGCCCCCAGCCTGGAGATGAGGGGACAGTGCCGGTAGAAAGGGCGGGGGGCCCTACCCTGCCCCGAGACAATAGCAGGTCTAGACAGACTTGCTCAGAACCTCGAGGGGAGAAGCAGGCTGCGCCTTCATGACACCGGGTCCAGCTGCCGCCGTAGACCCATGACGATGCCAGCACAGGTGGGAGGAAAAGCACTGGCCAGACCAGGCCCAGGACCAAGAAAAGGCGGTGAGGCTCCTCAGTCAAGTGTTTCTACTCCAGTCTGTGCGCCATGAGTCACGGGGGCTTTGTGCACGGCCACCACGGCCACCACGGGCATCACCCAGGGTTTGGGGAAAAGCAAACTCTCAGGTCTCTACCCAGACTCCAGATTCAGAAACTTGTCCTAGTTCAGTAATGGAGAGGGGCTGCTGCCAACACTGGCACACAGGCAAAGTCTGAGCCCAGGGATACTGGGCAAGGCTGTCTAAAAGCCATTTCTGATGGTCATAATTTGGGTGGGGAAGCTTCAGTGGGGAGAAGCCAGGGATGCGTGCTCGACACTCCCCCACCCCCACGGCGCACAAAGATGGTGCCCAGAGTGGCAGCGGTGCGGAGAAGCCCGGCTCAGACAGGGACCTGGGGCACGGCCAACCCTACAGGCTTTGAGACTCGCAGGACAATTTGCTGTAAAATGTTCAAGTACGTAGGAAGGTGAACCTTCACGTGGGTGAAGGTTCATGTGGTCTAGACTGTGTCTTGAAAACACAGGGAGAGGAGGGAGGAAGAGCTATGAAACGAGATCCGTCACAGTGACTGACTGCTGGAACCATATGTACACACGGAGCTCCTTCAGAGTTCCTTAGGGCTTGCTCCTGACTCTGTGCTCAGGGATCACCCAGGCAAGGCTCAAGGGACCAGATGGGGACAGAACCTGGGTAGGCCATATGCAAAGCAAGCACCTTCCCTTGTACTATCTCCCTGGCTCCAGGTTAGAACGTTATTTATTTGTTTTTTGGGTCACACCTGGCAATGCTCAGGGGTTACTCCTGACGGTGCTTGGGGGACCATATGGGATGCCAGGGATCGAACCCCGGGTCAGCCGTGTGCAAGGCAAAAGTCCCTCCCGCTGGCGCTATTGCTCCAGCCCCAAAGTTAGAATTTTCTTTTATACGGTCAATTTTTAGTTTGTGTGGAATTTCCAGTTATAAAAATGAAACCGGGGCCGGAGCGATAGCCCAGCGGGTAGGGCGCTTTGCCTTAGGCAGGCCCATGCCGCCTGGGTTCAATCCCCGCATCCCATATGGTCCCGAGCACGGCCAGGAGTAATTCCAGAGCCAGGAGTAACCCCTGAGCACGCCGGTGTGACTCAAAAAAGCAAAAAAAAAAAAAAAAAAAAGAAAAGAAACCGTACCGACTGGAGCAAGAGTACAGGCTAAGGTGTTTGTCAACCTGGGTTTGATCCCTGATATTCGATATGGTACCACAAATTGATCCCTGAATGCAGAGCCAGAAGTAACTTCTGAGAACGGCCAAGTGTGACTCCCCACCCCCCCAAAAATTTAAATAAATAAAAACTAAATAAAAGTGAAACCGAAAGAAACAATCCCGGGGGCTGGAGCGATAGCCCAGCGGGTAGGACGCTTGCCTTTTGTACGCGGCCCATGCCGGCCAGGGTTCGATCCCTGGCATCCCAAACGGTCCCCCAAGCACCGCCAGGAGTAATTCCTGAGTGCAGAGCCAGAGAAACCCCTGAGCATTGCTGGGTGTGGCCCAAAAAGCAAAAAAAAAAAAAAAAAAAATCCCATTCCTGACCCGACCTCCACCAAGTCACCCTGAACCTAGCGCCCCTCAAGTGGTCATGCAGCCCCTCTAGGAGGGCGGAGTCCCCAAGAGCACCTGTAGGTGAGACCCGAGGCCCAGGCAGGCAGCAGCTCTGGGCTCCCTTCGACAGAGGGGCTGGGCGGGGGAGGCGTGGGAAGGCTCACCTTGGCGATGATCACCTCCTTCCGCCAGGATCTTCATGGCGTAGTAGCGGCGGTGGCCTTCTCCCGCACCAGGATGACTCTTGCCAAAGGTGCCCTTGCCCAGGAGCTTGAGATAGTCAAAGTCATTCATGGTCTGCCAGGGACGGAGAGGGGGCAGTCAGGGGCCTGGGCACTCGGCCCGGGAGGGCTTCACACAAGAAAAGGGGAAGTCAGAGGCCTCTGCTGGCAGACAGGAGCAGGGAGAGGAGCCAAGCAGTGGCTGTGTGTCCTTGTGGGGCCTCTGGACCGGGGCTCCCGCACCCCCCAGGCACAGAGCAGTCTCGGGCACCAGAAACGTCCAGCCAGGCTGGAAACCCGGGGCGAGGCCAGCGTGGGGGCTCAGCCGGGCGGCTCCACCCCTCGGTACTCACCACCTTGGCCCGCGCCTTGCTCACCGCCACCTCCATCTCCTCGGCCGAAGAGTCGCTCGGGAGCCGCATTTGTAGTCCATGGGGTCCTCCCCAGGGCTCCGCTGCTTGAGGCTGTTGGCGACCATCTGGATGGCTCGCATCCACTCCTCCCCTGCAGTCACATGCAGGAGACTCGAGTTGGGCCATTGGTGAAATTGGGTATGTGTGTGTGTGTGTGGGGCTACACGCCCTTCACTGAGGAGAGCGCAGGGAGGACAGAGCCATCTGGAAGCAGCCACAGTGACGCGGTCAGAGGGAGACGAGGTCCCTCAATGACCCTCGAGACACAGGGCGTTACGGTCGCAGATGAGGACACGAGCCCACACTCCCTCCAGAGCATCAGCGAGTCAGTGTGCAAGTGACACACGCAGGCAGGAGGAAACCAAGAGCCGGCCGGCGAGGTGCTCCGCCCCATCCCCGCACCATGAGGGCCCTGAGCACTGCCAGGAGCAACCCCTGCACAGCAAACCTGAGTGTCCCTGGGCCAAACCCCCAATAAAAGCAAAGACACCTGTTCTGTAGTTCCTGGAAACTGCCTTCTGATATCTGCCCACTGTCCCATCTGCAGAGCGGAAAGCACATGCAGGAATAGTGACCACACAGCAGAATAAATTACACAGAAAATACACAATCTCCTTATCCCGCTTGGACGTGGTCCGTTCTAGACTCCCTTTTGACAGCCAGGCAAACAGTGAAGAAATAAAAGTGTGCACTGAGACACTGAGAGCGAGAGAAATCAGGACTAAGGGTAGTTCTGGGGTAAGGCGATTGCCTTGCCCACGTTCGACCCTGGCACCAGTTTGGTCTCCCGCCACACAGCTAGGAGGAAGCCCTGAGCAACTCTGGGTGTGGCCCAAACCCACAAAAGTGCGAGAAAATTCTAAGCGCACAGACAGACACCTTCCAAATTACAGCAGATGCACAGGCCAGAGGCAGGTCACTGGTGCCATGGCATGCCAGGAAGGTATTGAGGGCCCTGGCTGAGGCACACTGGGACCCCCAAGCGACCAGGGGGACGTCAAGGCTGAGACCAGGGGCCAGGGATGCCCTCGGGCTGAGCCTGCTTCCCTGTGTGCACGCCAGCCACAGTTCCCACGGCTGGTCACTGACAGCGCTCAGTAGGTGGTGGTCCCAACTCAGGGCACTACCGAGAACCAGGTGAGCCTTTACTCACGGCTGCAGGACTGCACACAGGCGTGCCAAGGCGTCTCGGCAGGACCTGTGTGACCCGGGAGAGGAACAGGGAGGCAGGGCAAAGAGTCTGCCCCATCCTCTATCCCTCACACTTCAGAGCCGTCGGCCCCTCTCTGCCAGCACTACAGGGGCACCGAGAGAACCAAGATGCCAGCTAAAGCACAAGGTCAGTAAAGCACAGGGTGTGCTCCACGCCCACGGAGTAAGGCTGGGGCCGGCCGGAGAAGCCACAGAGCCCACATGACCCACGTTTTCACCCTGCAGGGCGGCTTAGGCAGGTGCGTGAGGCAGCAAACAGTGAAAGTGCCCACTGGTGCTGCCCATGCCCCAGGAGAGTCGG
>JAJIBD010018141.1:0-22091 GCA_021461705.1 Cryptotis parvus
TGGTCCAAGCCTTCCCCCAGGGGCCGCCACCTCTAGGGCGGCCGAGGGGCCAGGTTCCAGGGCGTCCAGATCCTGGCGGCTAGCCCTCCGCGTCCCTCCGCTGTTTGGAGAGACCTGCGGATAGATTAGGAGCCCCGGTCCCGACAGGTTAAGGGTGCTGGGGTTTAGGGAGACAAATGGACAGGTTAGGGGCTGAAACCACAGCAGCTAGGATGGGATCTCACATAGCCACTCCAGCCCAGGGGTGAGTCCTGGCTTCTGTAACAAGGCGGGGGCTTCTCCTGAGGATTCTGGAGGGGTGCCCCAGTGGAACAAAGGGTGAGCAGGCGAGTCATAGTCTGGAACCCCATTTTGGTCCCTGCATCCCGACCCAGTGCCAAGGAAGAGGAGGAGGAGGAGGAGGAGGAGGAGGAGGAGGAGGAGGAGGAAGAGATGTCTCCGCAGGTGGCCAGAGGTGAAGAAGATGTTTGTCATGGAGGGCTCCTGAAGGCTCCCCACAGATATCTCTGCTTTTTTTTTCTTTTTGGGTCACACCCAGCAGTGCTCAGGGGTTACTCCTGGCTCTACACTCAGGAATTACTCCTGGCAGTGCTCAGGCGGACCATATGGGATGCCAAGGATCCATCCCTGGTCAGCTGCATGCAAGGCAAACGCCCTCCTCGCTCTGCTATCGCTCTGGCCTCAGCCTGCCCTCCTGGAACTGAGTAGTAGCACTGCCGTCCAGTCTCAGGGCCAGAGGCCCCTGCCCTGTCCAGCACCCAGATTCTGAGCTGAGGACCGCTGTCAGTATCCCCTGTCCCCAGGCTGGAAGGGAGAAGGCAACGGAAGGGCAGTGTGTGAAGGGTGCCTGGTGTTTGGATGTCCCAATAGATGTGGGTGCGCGCGCTCACACACACACACAAACGCACACACGCTGTGGCTATGCTGAGCCCTGTAGGCAGCACAGGCCACACACTCCCACCCCGGCACACCCCCCACCCTGGCTCAGAAAGCCACCTAACTGGCACCTCCAGTTCCCCCTCTGCCCCACCCTGCCCGTGCCCTCCGATGCCCACACACATTCCACTGGCATTGCCTGCCTGCCTGCCTGCCTGCCTCCTGGGCACTGCCCTCCCTGGGGCCAGTGGGGTAGAGGGAGGGCACCTGGGGATGAGAGCTGGAGGCTCAAGGGTCTGGACTCCCCAAGGGTGGCACCAGGACACAGAAACCCAGCCCACTGCTGCCTTGGGGGGGCAGGCAGGGTGTCCCCCCGCCCCCACCTGGGTTAGAGCCGAGGATGCCTGGGTGCTCCGCCAGGGCTGGGGATGGGGTCATGGAAAAAGGTGGTCGTGTTTATACAGAGGGGAGGGGGCGGGGGTGGAGAGCAGCCACAAGAGCAGCTTTGTTCCAGCCTGTGGAGTGGGCAGGGCCACTGGGAGACGCCCCCCACCTCCATCCGCCAGCCCCTCCATCCATGCCCTCCTCTGAGCGGCACCTCGGCTCGGAGAAGCAGCAACGCGGGCTCCTCTCCCTCATCCGCACCTCGGGAGATGTGTTTTCCCTGCCCGGGCCCCACACACTCAGGCACGCTCTCCCCGAGCCCGGTTAGCGTGTCCTTCTCCTCTGTGCCAGCCTCTGCAGTTGGCTGGTGCCCTCCTGCAGCCCAGAGTAAGACTCCCCTTCCCGTCCCATCCAAGGCACAGACACCTAAGCTCTGAAATGGGGCGAATCCATGCCCCTTCTGCTCCAGGCAACAACCCAGTCCCTTCTCTGGGCCAAACTAGGAGGCGGGCACTGAACGGTGTCTGCACTCTGCGGGGACCCCCTCCCCAGTTTCCTGTGCCACCCTCAAGTCTCGCTTTCCCTTCTGTAGGTGGCAGGCAGTGACAATGACAAGGAGGACTGGAGTCCAGAGCCGTTCCGTGTGGGCCTGCCAGGGGAGGCTGGGGGGGCTCCAGTAGCTTCTCACCCTTGGCATTGGAGGGGTTAATCCACCTGGAATGTGGCCCAGCCAGTTGAGCTATGGCCCAGAGGCCTCAGGGGCCCGGACTCCTGGCTTCACCTGGGCTTACCTGGGATGAGGACTTGAGGGAATAGGGGAAGGAAAGAAGAGGGACCCTGGGGGCTCAGAGCCCAGCTCAGAGCCTGTGGGACAGGGAGCTGAAAAATCTGAGGGCGTTGGGGTGAAACAGCTCTCGCCTCCCACAGGTACCACCCACATCCCCAGCACCCTCAGATGAGTGCTGAGTGGTGGAGTAAGGGCTTGAGTGCCGTCAACCTTTAAGACATTTGCCTGCAGGAGCTTGAAGGCCTCTATAGGCAAGAGAGAACACTAAAAAAATAAAAGTAGAAAGACAGAAGAGGGGGGAGGGTAGGGCCGTAGTCCAGTGGATGATTGCCTGATGTCTGCCTGGCCTGGGTTACATCCCCCAGCACTCCAAATGGTCTCCGAGCAATGCCAGAAGTGTTGTATTTTATTTGGGGGACTGCACCCAGTGGTGCTCAGGGGTAAGTCCTGGCTCTGCACTCAGGAAATTACTCCTGGCAGGTTCAGGGGGACCCTGGGAAACGGAGTGCTGGGATCGAACCCATATTGACTATGTGTAAAGCAAATGCTTTGCCCACTGAACTCTCTCCAGCCCCACCAGGAATGATATTTGAGGGAGTAAAGAAGGAATGATGGGGGCGGAGCAATAGTCCAGCGGGTAGGGCGTTTGCCTTGCACGCAGCTGGCCCATGCCGGCCCGGGGTTCAATCCCTAGCATCCCATATGGTCCCCGAGCACCGCCAGGAGTAATCCTGAGTGCAGAGCCAGGAGTAACCCCTAAGCATTGCCAGGTGTGACCCAAAAAGCAAAAAAAAAAGAAGGAATGATGGAAGGAAGGAAGGAAGGAAGGAAGGAAGGAAGGAAGGAAGGAAGGAAGGAAGGAAGGAAGGAAGGAAGGAAGGAGAAGGAAGGAAGGAAGGAAGGAGAAGGAAGGAAGGAAGGAAGGAAGGAAGGAAGGAAGGAAGGAAGGAAGGAAGGAAGGAAGGAAGGAAGGAAGGAAGGAAGGAAGGAAGGAAGGAAGGAAGGAAGGAAGGAAGGAAGGAAGGAAGGAAGGAAGGACACAAATCAGTGCCACCAACGCTCTCAGCTGGGGCCTGGAGCTTCAGTAAGGGAGACACTTTGGCTACTGCCCACCCCACCCCCCCAACTTCATCCTTCCTCCATCCCACAAGGTTCAGGTAATAGAGGCCATGACCAGCTGGGGGAGCTGTCCTTTCCCATGCCTCCCTAGAGACCTGAGGGGTTCTGGGACTCTTTGGGAAGAGACAATTCCTTTTTTTTTTTTCCTGCTGTTAAATTTTGGGCCCTCCCTGGCTGTTCCCAGTGGAATCTTGCTGGGCATCAAAGCCAGGCTGGCTGAGTGAAAGTCAAGTGCTCTAACCTCTGTGCATCTCTCCAGATACCTAAAAATCAGTTCTTCCCTTGTCAGCACATCAAGAGGGGACCTCCGCCCCAGCCCCACCCCTGGGGGTTACCTCTCCCCAATTAAAAATCTCAGGGAGGGGCCGGAGCGATAGCCCAGCGGGTAGGGCATTTGCCTTGCATGCGGCAGGCTTGTGCCAGCCTGGGTTCAATCCCGCATCCCATATGGTCCCCCCGAACACCACCAGGAGTGATTCCTGAGTGCAGAACCAGGAGAAACCCCTGAGAATCGCCAGGTGTGACCCAAAAACCAAAAAAAAAAAAAAAAATCTCAGGGGAGGGGCCAGAGCAATAGCACAGCAGGGGAGGGCATTTGCTTTGCAAGTGGCCAATCCAGATTTGATCCCCAGCATCCCTTATGGTCCTCCGGAGCACCTGAGCAATGCCAGGTGTCACCCCAAAAAGCAAAAAAAAAAATAATCTCAGGGGATAGGGACCGGGAGATTGTACATTGGGCAGAGTGCTTGCCTTGCATGTGGCTGACCTGGGTCCGGTCTCCGCACCCCATCTGTCTCCTGAGAGCTTCCAGGAGTGATCTCTGAGCATACCCAGGTGTGACCCAAAAACAAACAAACAAAAAATTCTCACAGGGCATGGGGTTAGGGTGATGGTACAGCGGTACAGCAGTTGCCTTGCATGAAGCTAATCCAGGTTCAATTCCCAGCACCCCCTACCGTCCCCGGAGCACAATCCAGAGTAATTCCTGACTTTAGGGTCAAGAGTAAGCCCTGAGCATGAACAGGTCTGGCCCTCAAACAAAGGCTGTCCTAGGACTAGAGTACAAGGCCCAAAGGAAAGAGGAAGGGCAGATCAGCCGAGGATGAGGAGACCCGTCCCTGCCATTCAGAGGGGTTCCAGCAACATCTGAGGATTTTCAGGAGGGTGCAAGGGAGGTTAGGGAGTAACTGGAAATAGAGGAAGAATTGGGAGGACTGGAAGAGGGAGCATTGAGGAAGAGAGAGAGAAGGAAATGCTAATTGAAAGAGAGATACGGAGGAAGAGAAAACACAAAGAAAAAATATGAGACACTTCGATAGCATTTAGTGTGTGCCCTATTATTACCGTAAATGCTTTATGTATGTCCATTTCTTTAATCCTTGAACAACCTTATGAGGAGGGCTCTATTATTAGTTGCTTATGACAAATAAGGAAACTGAGGCACACAGAGATTAAGTAGTATGTCCAAGGGCCCGCAGCTAAAGAGCGTGGGATCTGTTCAGGTGGTCTGGCTCCAGCCAACAGGCCCTGAACCTGGGTTCGAGCCCTGGCACCTCATATGGTCCCTCAAATCTCACCGGGAGTGATCCCTGAAGACAGAGCCATGAGTATGCCCTGAGCACTGCAGGGTGTAGCCCCCAGATAAAAACAAGACATTCAGGTGGAGAAGTGTGCATCCCACTGGCTTCCCTGCTTTCCGCATGTGACCTTCACATGGCTGGTTTCCACATCTGTGAAAAGGGAATTGTGATTCCTATTTCACACAACTGATAGGTGGGGTTGTTTAGTCTCTTTTTTTGGGGGTGGTGGGAGATACCTGGCTGGGCTCAGAGACTGTCACTCCTGGCTCAGTGCTTGGGAGTTATTCGCATGGTGTTTGGGGGACTGTGTCCTACACAGAGTTCACCTGAGCCTCCATGTGCAAAGGGCACTGTTGAGGTCTCTCCAGGCCTGATAAAGCTGCAATCTGTCATGCTTAGTTGTGAAAGTTACACGGTCACTCAGCTCAGGAGGCCTCTCCGAGATTTCCTTAGACCCCCCTCGTTCACTTTGAGGTTCTCCTTCCCTGGCGAAGTTTCTCTGAGCTGGGGTGGGCCAGTCCCATGTGCTGTCTGAACCGGGAGAGGACCCCAAGTTGGGCCAGCAGAGAGGCGAGATTTTCCCACGAGACGGGGCCAGAATATCCCACTGTGGTATATTCTCCTCACCTCTCCTGGCTCTGCACTCAGGAATGACTCCTGGCGGTGTTTGGGGGCCCTATGGGATGCCGGGAATCGAACTCGGGTCAGCTGTGTGCAAGACAAACGCCCCCCCAGCTGGACTATCTCTCCGGCTCATCCTCACCTCTCCTTCTCCTCTCTTTCTCCCTAGGACTCTCGGACAGCATCGGACAGGCCAGGCAGGGTGGGCACGGAGCCTCCCAGGCGGGGCAGTGGGCATGGGCGGGGGCTGTGGCTAAAGACCTCCCCGCCCACTGCAGACTGCAGGGGATTCCGCCTCGCCCACCGCCGCTGCCATGGCCACCAACAAGGAGCGACTCTTTGCGGCTGGTGCCCTAGGTCCTGGATCCGGCTACCCAGGGGCTGGCTTCCCCTTCGCCTTCCCAGGGGCACTCAGGGGGTCTCCACCTTTCGAGATGCTGAGTCCTAGTTTCGGGGCCTGGGCCAGCCTGACCTCCCCAAGGAGATGGCCTCTCTGTGTGAGTCTCAGGGTCTCGGGGATGAGGGCAAGTGAAAGTAAAAAGTGCGTTTGGGTGGGGGGTACTGGAGGCGCTGTCCTCAGCTGGGCAAGGCACAGGGGTTTGATGCAGATGTGTAGGAGCTGAGCATGGTTTGGGCACTTTCGGATGTTTGCAAATGAGAAGGGAAGAGTGGCATGTCTGTAGCTGGGGGCAGGGGACAGTGGTCTTCTGAGTGCCAGGTGGCAGAGAACAGCCTTGTACAGGCAGTCGTGCTGGCTCTGAAGTTCAATGCTCTGGTCTGCATGCAGTGTGGGGTGGGGAGAGAGGGACTGGGAAATCAATCAGTTATTGGTGTTACCAAGAGCTACGGTTTTTCTGAGTTCTGGAAAAGCTGCAAAGCGAAGACAAGAATTCCCCCCCACCAGGGGCCAGAGTGACAGGGCATTGGGGAGGACACCCACCTTTTGTGAGGTCCACCCAGGTTCGATCCCTGGTCCCCTGAGCTAAGAGTGATCCTTGCGTGCAGAGCCAGGAGGACCAAGCACTAAGCATAAGGAGTGGCCCAAAAACAAAACAAAAAGGAGAATCACGCACCAGCTTCCCACAAGTCTGTGTGGTCTGTCAGAGCCCTCTGGCTCCTGCTTCTGAAAGGGCAGAAACGCCCGCAGAAAGGGTGATCCTGCACCCGCGCGATGCTGGGAGGTAGAAGGTGTTCCCGAAGCATCCTCTCTCCTGCCATGCCTGTTCTGGATTCCTCCCGGCTCCTGCTGGCCCCCTGCCATCACGCTCTGCAGATCCTTACTTGTCCCTGGGGCCTGCCCGCTTTGGGTTAAGCCTTTGAGTGCTGACAGCAGACGAGCGAGCCTTGGGCCTCTCTTCTTCCCTTTGGGTCCCCTCTCCTCCCCCTGGGGAGTTGTTCTTCCCAACCAGGCCATTACAGGCATGGGTGCCCGTGAACTGGGAGGCTGGGTCCTGGGCTCTGTGGGAGAAAAGGTCAGGCCAGTGGGCTGGGATAGAGCAGGCTTACCTGGGCAGGACGGGAGCTGAGAGACAGAGAGGGAGTGTGGGGCAGTCCCAGAGAGACTGAAACAGAGCCGGAAGGGAAAGACAAGGAAATGCAGGGATGGGGAGATAGTACAGTGGGTAGAGTGCTCACTCGCTTTGCATGCAGCTGACCTGGATTTGAGCTCCAGAATCATATATGGTTCCCTGAGCACTGCCAGGAGTGACTCCTGAGTGCAGAGCCAGGAGTAATCCCAGGGCATCGTTGGGTGTGGAACCCCCTAAAATACAGGAATATCCTCCCTAGGTCCCTTGGCCTGGTGCCCACACCAGGAAAAGGGGCCTTGACAGCAGAAGGAAGCACTTGGGGGCTGTGTGTCTGTTTAAAGTAGACTGGGTGGGCTACAGAGCCATCAGGGAGAGCATCTGGAGAAGTGGTGTGTGTGTATATATACACAGGGTGTGTGGTGTGTGTGTCTGCTATGTGTGGTGTGTGCGTGGCATGTTTCTGGTATGCCTTTCTTGTATGCGTGTGTATCTGGTGTGCATGTGTATGGTATGTGTGTCTTTTGTGTATGTGTGTGCTGTATATGTATAATGTGTGTGTGGTTTGTATGTGTGAATGTGGTGTGTGCGTGTGTTGAGGCCCACATGTAGAGGGCAGAGAGGGCCCGACAGGCTGAGGGCGGGCACTGCACGTCCTCATGAGCACCTCCAGGAGGGACCCCAAGTGTAGAGTCAGGAGTAGGCCCAGATCATCACCCTGTGAGTCTCAGAAGCAAACAAGCAAAAATAATAGGCCGGGCAGATAGTACAGGGAGTAAGGTACTTGCCTCAAATGTGGCTGACCCTGGTTTGAATCCTGGCGTCACATATGGCTCCCAGGAGTGATCACTGAACACAGAGCCAGGAGTAAGCACTGAGCATGGCCGGATGCGACCCCAAAATAAGAACAAGAGGACCACATGTAATGTGTGTGCAGCATGCACCGAGGATCTAATGGAACACAGGATTCCTGTGCGTGCAGCAAAGAGTCAGTGTGCAGAGTGTTACCTGGGCTACTCGGCCTGGCCTGCCAGGGCCGCGTCCGTCGTCCAACAGGGCTACTGGGAAGGCAGGCAGGTGAGGCAGAGAGCACAAAGCACCCCTTTTTGGAAACCCAAGCTGAACTTTTCTCTACCTCATTTGCACCTTGGGAATCTGTCCTGAGACCTGGTGAGGTGGAAGATGGTCCCCTCCCCACATGAATGTACCTCTCGGAGAGAATCATACTACTCAGTACAGCACTAGCCCTTCCCTGGTCTGGGAAAGAGCCGGAGTGGAGAGAGAGGGAGAGGACTGAGTGAGGAGAATGCTGAGAGACCCCAAATACTCTGAGTGCAAGGTCAGGGTTCAACGTGAGGTCAAGGAAGGGGAAGGGACCAGGCTAGGTTCTCCTCCCCCAAAACCTGCCCTGAAGGAGAGGTCCCGAAAGAAATCCAGGGGGGAGCCAGAGCCTGGGCAGGTCGCTGGGGAGGGTGTGGCTGGCAGAGGGGACAGGCCTGGGCAGAGATGGCAGTGGGGCGGGGAGGGGAGGGGGAGGTCGGGAGGCTTGTAGGGGAGGGGGGGCTAGTGGTAAAGGAAAGTGGTAAAGGAAAGAGTCAGCCACAGGGGGGCTGGGGGTGTTGGGGGCCGCCCTGGAATCGGGACCCTCCATGGGGGAAGTGCATCTGAAATGTTGGTTCTCACTCCTCTGACCCCAGCATCCCTTTTTCCTCTGGGACCAAATAACGAGAAATTGGAGGCCTAAGTCCCACTCACCTAAGGGTCTCTGTCTCTCTCCTCTCCTGCGTCTACCTTCAGGGAGTGGGTGGTCCATGAAGGAGCCTGGGCTTTCTTCCTGGAGCTGGCTTCCAGCACCTTGCAGAAAAGGGAAGCCTTGCTCCACATCTGGGGGTTCTCGGGGGGCCCTGAGTGGGTGAGGCAGACACTCAGAACCACCTGGCGGAGGGGGAGCGGGAGGGAGCGTGTGCCGAGGCAAGCTCAGACCTGTGCACATGAAAAAAGCAGAGGGGAGCAGTGCGCATGCGTGTGTGTATGTGTGCAGGTGTGAGCGTGTGTGCACATGTGATTGTGTGACTGGCTGCACGTGTGAGCGTGCAAGCGTGTGTGTGCGTGTCTGTGTGTGCACGCACTCACTGCGCGTGAAGGCCTGGTGTCTGTGTCAATCTGTTCATAAACTCTCCTGGTGTATGTGGCTCTGACAGCCTGTGACTGGACGGAGGGAAGCCTTGGAGGTGACCTGTGGCCCCCAGGAGGACGTAAGCCCACTCAGTGCTCGTCTTCACTGACAGTGCCTCTGGGGCACAGAGCCCAGACCTCACCATACCACGTCAGAGGGAGAAACTCAGGGCAGGCTGGCACAGGAAAAAAAAAAAAAAGACTTCAAAGAAACTGAAAAAAAGATTCGCAGACCTAAAGATGAGAGAGCAGGGCTCAGGCCGAAGGTGCAGTTGCCCGCAGCGGGGGAGGGCCGAGGAGAGCAGTGGGCCAGCGAGGGTGGTGCAGCCGCCAGGCCTCCAGGAAAAAAGCCCAATGCCTGCCTCTGTCCCCTCCCCTCCCAGTCTCTCTCCTCCTGAGGCTCGGGCTCCAGCTCCAGCCGGCACAAACGGGGCTTTGATTGCAACAGGAAACCTCTCGGGCGGGGGAGCCAGGGCAGGCACCACGGCTGGGGCGCCCGGCTGCACCCCCTCTCCTGGCCCCCTACCCGTCCCAGCCCCCATCCTGCCCGGGTCGTCCCTCGTTCACACCTCCCTGCTCCCCCCCTGTTCCTGCTCCTCACAGCCCTGGCTGCCAGCCCTCAGGTGGGACTCCACCCTGGGGGTGGGGTCTTGGGTGCTTTGAAATGCCCCCTTTTCAGTTTTTGGAAGAAAAGGAGAATTTAGCAAGAGGAATTCACAGCCAGTGAGCCTCCAGCCCCATCCAGAAGGGGGAAGAAGGGGGAAGGGGTGCTGGGGGGTAGCTGGCCCTCCCCCCTGCCTGCCGTCCTCCTTGGTCAGACTCATCCTTGCC
The DNA here is from genome assembly GCA_021461705.1 of Cryptotis parvus. Taxonomy (NCBI): domain Eukaryota; kingdom Metazoa; phylum Chordata; class Mammalia; order Eulipotyphla; family Soricidae; genus Cryptotis; species Cryptotis parvus. Next base: position 9,900 of record JAJIBD010018141.1, read on the forward strand.
AGGGTCTCCAAGGCTCTGGCGGGGTGACTTCGCAAGAGTCTAGGTACTGGTGGGCTATCACTGGTAAACGGGTAACTTCTCTTTGGTCCTGGGGCCAGGCCTTTGGGGGCTATAGGAGGGGTGCACTGTGGTAGTGGTGATCATAGGAAAGGGGGTGAGTCAGGCCTCAGCCCCTCTTGCACTCCCACCAGGCTGGTGGGAACATCTGGTTCCCATGAAATGCTAGAAGGCTAATGGGTCTAATTGCTGCAATAAGGCTGGCGGACTTTGGGGGAAAAAGAGGGCATGGATCCCCCATCATCTTACCTTCTCCTGAAGCTGTGCTAAGACTGTCTAGAATGGGGGGTTGGCGTTGATGGGGTCTGCCTGGCACCCGAATGCCTGTTTTCTGTGTAAGCCTCCCTCCCTGCAGTGCCCGGGCACACACACATGGGGCGATGGGGAGTGGGGTGCATCTGGTGAGGAGAACGCAGGACCCTCGACTCCCTTTAGCCCTCCCCCACTCCTCCCTCCCAACCCCTCCCCTGTGGCCTGGCCACTTCTGGTTCTAATTACCAACCAGGCAGGCCTGACTTAATTGGGACCTTTCAGATTTCGGAGGGGAAGGGTGTGTATGCTGGGGGGAGAACTGACAGCAGAGTTGACTAATCAGAGTCTTTCCCCCCTTGTTTTGAGGGTATCGCATTTAACACTTCATTGATTTTTTTTCCCCCTTTTACCACTGGCCGGATTCTGATTCAGAAATCTCACTCCTTTTTTTTTTTTTTTTTTTTTATTGGGAGTGTGGAATGGCTGGAACCAGAAATGGGTTATGTGGGGTTGGGGCAGGAGCCGGGCGCTTTCGCTGGCTTGGAGGCAGAGCGGCTTTCTCGTTCCTCCCTTCTCAAGCCCCCCGAGTCTGCCTTTGCCACTCCGTGCCCCCTGCGCCCCCCCGATCCAGGCCTTCCTTCCAGCAGCTACCGCGCCCCTCCTCCGTGCCTGCCTTCCCTTCCCTCTGGCACCCCTTCCTGCTCTTTATGCTTCCAAACTGGCGCCCCACTCCTGCAGCACCCAAGTGCGCCCCCACCCGGTACAACAGATTCTTAGAAAAGCGCGCCCCGCCCTGGCCCGGCCGCAGCCGCCAGGCGGGGAAAGGGGCCGGCCCGGGCCGCTGCCCCGCTCCCGGCGCGGCCCGTGTGAGCGGCGCTGACAGAGCCGGCTGGGCCGGCCGGGCGGGCGGGGCGCGGGGGAGGGGCGGTTTCCGGGAGTCGCCGCCGCTGGCGCTGTCCCGGGGCCAGGGTCCCCGATTCGGCCCGGCCGGCTGGGGCAAACTCTTGACGTGGCCAAACCCCTGCCCGCCCGCCCGTCCTCCCACCCTCGCCCCCCTTTTCCTCCGGGTGAGGGCGCTCAGTGCCCGGAAGGGGCCAGCGAGTGACTATTGCGGCGACCCCCACCCCCGGAGAGCCGAAGGGCACCAAGTGGGCATCGAAGGGGAGAAGGGGGCAGTTCTCGCCCCTGGCGAGGGCTTTTGGCGGCCGTGACAACAGTCGCGGCCGAGTGGGGTGGTGGGCACTTGGAGGCGGGTGCGGGGGCGCGATTGATGGGCATCGCGGAAACTCTGGGGGAGGGGAGTTGGCACCCGGGAGGGGCAGTGTCGCCGGAGCCGCCGCGGTCGGGACAGTCTGGGAGGGTCGCTCCGCGCAGTGGCGGAGACGCTAGGTCGGAGGCGCTCGGGGGAGTGCCAGTGGCCGGATGGGGCTCGGCGGCCGCGGGCCGGGAAGGGGGAGACTCCGGGCAGCGCTGGCCGGGGGCGGGGGTGGGGAAACTCCGGCGCGGCGCTGGCGACGGCCGGGGCGGGGCGGGGCGGGGCCGGGTCAGGAGGAGGTGAGCGCGCCCGGCCACCCGCCCCGAGGGGGTTCCCGGAGAGTTCACGGCGGGAGCGCGCGCCGGGCCTGCCACCGGGGGTGGGGAGGCCGGGAAGGAAGGAGGAGGCCGCGCGCGCGCCCGCCGCAGGAATGTTCGGCCACGGGGGGGGCGCGCGCGCGGAGGCGAGGGAGGAGCCAGGCCTGGGAATGAGGGGGTGGAGGTGGTGCAGGTCCTCGGGCTCCGAGAACCCGCCGCGCGCTGGGAACCTCCCCGCACCCCTCTCCCCGCGCGGCCTGGATGCCCCGACTCTGCTGACTTGAGTGGAAAGAGGGAGTTTGGGGGGGTGGGGGTAGGGGACAAGGAGGCAAACTCCAAAGGAAATGCGTGTTTCGTTCCTCCACTCGTCCTATCACTCTCGGATCGGGGCACGCGCCGAAGTGCAAATGCGTGCAAAGCCTCTGGGCTGTGGAGAGAGGATGTTTGCAAGCCTTCTCCCGAGTTCGCACGAACGTGTGTGCATCTATGATTTTAGGTGCTTCGGAGATAAGCATGTGTGCACGATGGCATATTTGCAAATGAGTGGTGCTTGCCAAGATAAATGCATGTACGGATGTGTGTCTAAGCAGGCGCGCGCGCCGCGAGCGTGTGTGTGTGTGTGTGTGTGTGTGTGTGTGTGTGTGTGTGCGCTCCACTCCCAGCTCTGCTCATCTTAGTGCCCGGCCCCCTTCGCTCTCAAGCCCCACCCCCACCCCCTCCGGGCTTCTCTTTTACAAAAGGTCTCCCCAGTGCTAGCCGCCGGGGCGTCCAGAGTGAGCCGGACTGCGGCTGAAGCGGCAGCCCCGGCTTCGCGCCCCGCCCAGTCCCTTTCCCCTGCTGGGGATCCCCCTCTTCCCCGCCCACCCCTTACCCCCCCATGCAGCCCGGCGCCCTATGCTAGCCCTCCCCCTCCCCCTCCAGGAGCGGGGCGCCGCCGGGGAGGAGGGGGAATCGGCTGCTGGTCCTCGGTTCTTAGCACCCAGCTTCCCTCCAAGCCGGGTCGCGATGTACGACTGCATGGAAACGTTCGCCCTGGGTCCGCAACGGCTGTACGGAGCAGCCGGGCCTGGGGTGGGCTTGCTGCGCCGACCCACGGGCAGCCCCCTGTTTCGCCGGACTGGAGTCTTTTGCCTGGCCACAACCCGCCAGCCTGCAATGTAGGTACCCGAGCTCTGGGGTGGGCTGTGGGGGGGGTGCAGGAGAGCCGGCGGCTCGCTCTTGGCGGAGTGTAAAAGGCGAAACTACGGTGCAGGGGGAGGTTGCGACCCTTTCCATGTGAGGGGTGGGCGTGAAAAGCGAGAGCGCTACTGGCCCTTTAAACGTGGGGGCCGCTGCGACTCCTTTGGGTGTGTGCAGGAGTGTTTGGGGCGCGTGTGGTTTTTATGGTGGGTGTTTAGGTAAGACCTGTGGGTGATGCCACGCCAGAGTTCCCGAGGACAGGGAGTTCCTGGTGTTGATAGGTCCGTGGCCCCGGAGGGAGATGGCACCCAGACCGTGGGTGGCGTTAGTAAAGCCCATGTGGGAAGTGGGGAGTATTAAAAACAGCCTGTGCTGCGCACGTTAATCCCAGGAGTGCGCCCCGGCGCGGCGCGGGTGGGCGTTGGGGTCTCGGCGGGCGCTGTCGCCTCCCGCCGGCGTTGGCAGGTCGGCGTGGCCGGGCGCGGGGATGCCGGCGGGGTCGGGCGGGCGTGAGCCCCGACGCGGGGGCCGCGGGGGCGGCTTTGGAAAGTGCCGAGTCCGAGCGCGCATCCTGTGTGTTCCCGGTGCGGGTGGGAGGCGGGTGCGCACGCCGGGAGACGCGTGGGCCCCGGCGCCCCCTCCCCCGTTCCGAGCAGAAATGTTGGCAAAATGCGTAGAGCGTCGTCGGCCGAGATAGGACTTTCCCCTCGGGCTCCGACGCCGCCAACTTCAGTAGGAGGCGAAAAGTTTAAAAGTAAAGACTGGGAGGATGGTGGCAGGGTGGCCTGGAGGTGGCAGCGGCCGGGGGAGCTCGACTACTGGTTTCCCAAATATCCATCTTCCCCTCCCTGTGAAATGGGAGATGCCAGGCCTTGGGGCCCTGGAACCCCTTTCCAGAACGGTAATAAAAAGCTGGGGACTGAGAAGCAGTAAAAATGAAGTCCAGATGAGAGGCGGCTTTGAAGCCCGGGCCGAAGTGCCTGGCGGGGGTGGGGTGTTAGGAGGAGCCGGGAGGGGTGCCTGGCACCCCCACCCCACCCCAATTTCCCGGGATTGGGACCCCGCTGGAAGCCCGGGTGCCAAGGCCGCACCCTGGGCCGAGGGGCTGGGGGCGCGCTGGGAAGGGGTGGGCTGGGCGGGGCGCGGGCGCCGGGGGAGTGTGCACGCGGGGTCACCGAGCCCCGCCAACGCGCCTCGCTCCTTGGCACTCCGCGGCGCTGTTTACGAGTTCAGCTATTTTTTTTTTTCGGTCTCTTGGTTCCAGGGCAGAGCAGCTCCAGGGTGGCTGCAAACAGGAGACCGTACTTTGGGGTGGGGCAAGAATGAAAAGTCAGACATTTAAATGGCACCGAAAGCATGGAACTGTTGCCTTGCCTCACGTTCCCAGGAAGTTTTAACCGTCCCCTCACATGCGGGACCCGAGAGGGAACTGGGGTTTGCTGGGCAGGGTGCAGAGGTGGCCGGACAACCAGGAAGAGTTTTGACCGCCAGGAGCCCCATCCATTACCAGATCCACCGAGACTCTGGGAATTTGCTTGTTTGTTTATTTGCTTTTTGCATCCCAGTTTGGACCAATAGTTTTGGCCTGGAGCACCTGGTGGGCACACACAGCCAGCTTCGGGCCTCCTGGCACACTTTATCTAAAACAAAAACACCCAAACGTGGAGACCTGTGGTTCCTCCGCGATGGAGAAGTCCTGAGGGAGGTGGGCCGGGCCCCTGGCGCTGACCCGGCCTGAGTGTTGGGTGGGTAGTAGAGTTGCTCACTGGCAGATGTGAAGGTGCCTTGGGTGTGACTTGGGTGTTGCGTGGGTTTTGTGATTGGCTGTCCTCCTCCACCGCGGCCTGAGCATGCTTTATGCTTGGCTGTGTGTGTTCTGTGCCAGTTAGGCGGCTGGAGGAGCCCCTTTGCTAGTCCGCCTTTAGGGCCCGGCGTGGACGCAGGCAAAAGCGGCTGTGTCGGCCCCAGGAGCTGTGTGTCAGATTGTGAGTCCCGGCTTCTCAGCCCTGGGCCTCGCAGCTGGCAGCGTTTACAGCCGGTTATAAAGAGTCTGTTTGAAGCTCCGCGCAGCCTGGCCAGGAATTTCCTCAATTTCAGCAATTTGGGCTTTAAAAGGAGAAAAACCCAAGAGAGCCCACCCCCTCCACCTCAGCAGGGGCCCCTGCCTGGCCGGGAGCTGGGGATCTCTCTGGCCTGGCCTGAGAAGGGGGCTCAGGGAGTTCCCCCCAGATTGGCCAGCGCTGCCAGGCTGCCCGTGACAGTTCCGGGGGCTGGGGTACGCAGGGGTGTGCGAAGGGGTGACAGTTGCATTTAGTTGGGGAAAAGCTGCCCCGGGGCCTGTCTCCCCAGGCCCCCCAGACTTATAATTGACTGGCACTGCCCCATGCCAGTGTGACCACACCCAGGCCCTTTCGCAACAGAGGAAATGAGGCAGCGTTCTGCGGGCAGGAGGGCGTCAGCGCCTGAGTGAACACCCACGCGCTGGCTGGTGGACAGTGAGGGGTCCTGAAAGACATTCCTGGCCGCCCCCTCCCAGCACCACCTTCTTGAATAGCTTCTCAGCACCTTTCTTTTCCTCCACCCCCTCTACCCCTTTTCCAGGATTCTTATGCTAATTGGGCATCTCTGTCTTGAGGTGGGAGGGCTGCCTTCCTGGGGGGGGGGCTCTCCCACCTGCTGGGGTAGGGGGGTGCATTCCTTAGCCCTGGGGCTGCTTGGGTGGACTTCTGCCTGGTGGGCTAGAAGGTGGGTGAGTGGGGCCCCCCTTGTGTGTGTGGGGAGGGGTCTCTGGGTTTTCAAGAATGAGCTTGGACTCTCCATGGTTTGGCAACAGGTCCTTTAGGTTGAATAATTGATTTTTTTTTGTTTGTTTTAGGCCCTGAAGATCAGCCTCACAGTCAGATATGATGTCCTTAAGGGCCTCCAGAGCCCAGCGGCTCTCCAAACAGAGACTTACATATACCGTGGGCTGAGTGACCCTTTTGAGCCACTGTTGGGCATTTTTTTCTTTTTGGGTCACACCTGGCAATGCTCAGGGGTTACTCCTGGCTCTGCACTCAGGAATTACTCCTGCTGGTGCGTAGGGGACCATATGGGATGCCAGGGATCGAACCCAGGTGGGCTGTGTGCAAAGCAAATGTCCTACCTGCTGGACGATCGCTCTGGCCCCAGTTGGGCATTTTCTGGGAGAAGTCAGGGCCTCCAGACATTCAGGCCCAGACCAGGAGAGATAGTACAGTGGGTAGGGCCCTTGCATACAGACAACTTGGTCTAATGTGCTGAGTTTGATTCCAGCACATTAGATGGTCTTCCACACACTGCCAGGAGTAAGCCCCGAGCACAGCCCGATGTGGATGCAAAACAGCAAAAGGCATAGATCCGGGGAAGGTCCCTCCCCTCAGCCCCTGGTTCCCCACTGTCACCTGGTTTGTTTTTTTTTTTGTTGTTGTTGTTGTTGTTTTGGGTCACACCCGGCAATGCTCAGAGATTACTCCTGGCTCTGCACTCAGGAATTATTCCTGGCGGTGCTCAGGGGACCATATGGGATGCCAGGGATCGAACCCAGGCCCGCAAAGGCCAGCCGCGTGCAAGGCAAACGCCCTACCCGCTGGGCTATCGCTCCGGCCCTGTTTTTATTTTTTTTTTCTTTTTTTGGGTCACATGCGGACTCAGGGGTTCCTCCTGGATCTGCACTCAGGAATTACTCCTGGCGGTGCTCAGGGGACCATGTGGGATGCTGGAGATCGAACCCAGGTCAGCCATGTGTAAGGCAAACGCCCTCCCAGCTGTGCTGTCGCTTGGCCTCTGGTTTCTGGTTTGCTGTGCCCCCAGCAGCGTCCCGGCCTGACACAGGACACACACCTGTCTTCCCTTTCCCGTCTTCTTTGATTTCCCTTCTCTTGGGACACTGGGATTTAGTCAGAAAGCCCATGGCCTTGGGCAGTGTGACACTGAGCCGGACACCTCCCTCTCTGCGTCTGTTTTTCCAGGTGTAAAATATGACTCCTGTATCTGCTAACCTACTTTCTGATGCTTGTATATTGTGCCAATGGTTCTAGGGAAGTGGACGTCGGTGGTGGAGGGTGGGTGAGGATTATCAACTTGGGAGGGTCTGAGACCCTGTTCTAGGTTAGTGTCCCAGCATGTTGTTTATCCAGACACCCTGTAATTGCTGACCCCCCCCCCCAGACCCCTGAGAGGCGGACGGAAGGCAGACTACCTGACCAGGTTTGACTGACAGGACAGGAAGTGATTAGAGGGTTTAAAGCCTCAGCCATAATCTCTTCCTCAACCTTCTTTATGACTTGAGAAACTGAGAGACCAAGGCAAATTTTAACTTCAAGGATGGTCTTGGGGTCAGAGAGACAGCTCAGGGAGTAAGCACAGGTGTTGGACCTGGAAAGTCCAGGTTTGGTATCTGGTACCACATGGTCCCCTGAGCACAGAGTGAGGGGAGTAGCCCCAGGCCCACCTCGGCACCATGTGGTGAGGACTGAAAAATTAAAGAAAAAAGAGGTCTTTTTATTTTTTTGGGGGTCACACCCAGCAATGCTCAGGGGTCACTCCTGCTCTGCACTCAGGAATTACTCCTGGCCGTGCTCAGGGGACCATAGGGGATGCCGGGGATCAAACCCAGGTCGGCCACGTGCAAGGCAAACGCCCTACCCACCGTGCTATCGCTCGGGCCCCAAGAGGTCTTGTCTTGGATGTGGATAATCGGGAGTGTGTTTCAGGGCTCAGACCGGTATTCTTGTGGGGGAGAGGCCAGACTGTGGTCAGTCTAGTGGGGCTGTGGGAGATTTCTGGGGTTGCTGCTATGAACCTGTACATTGGAACTTGGACTCACTGTGGTAATGATGGCAATGTCCTCACTGAGCTCAAGAAAGTAGGAGCTATGAGTGGGGTGTGTGTGTGTGTGTGTGTGTGTGTGTGTGTGTGTGTGTGTGTGTGTCTGTCTGTCTGTCTGTCTGTCTGTCTGTCTCTGTCTGTCTCCCTGGGGGTCAGAAGGACCCTCCCTCACACCCGTCTCGCTGTTGGCCCCCAGCGGTGGAGACACAGAGCACCAGCTCAGAGGAGATGGTGCCCAGCCTCGCCCTCGCCGCCGCCACCGCCTCGGGTCTACAAGCCGTGCTTCGTGTGCAATGACAAGTCCTCGGGTTACCACTATGGGGTCAGCTCTTGCGAAGGCTGCAAGGTGTGTGCCTGGGGAGGGGAGCCTGGGGGCCACACTGGGGGGTCTGGGTGAGCCCGATGCAAAGGGAGAGAGTGGCGTCGCCCGAAGGAGCAAGTGGTGTTCTGGGGCGGCCTGTGATGCTTCGAGGGCTGGTGCCGCCTCGTGCTGCTTCACTGATGCTCCCCCCTCCCGCCCCAACTCCAGGGCTTCTTCCGCCGCAGCATCCAGAAGAACATGGTGTACACTTGTCACCGCGACAAGAACTGTATCATCAACAAGGTGACCCGCAACCGCTGTCAGTACTGCCGCTTACAGAAGTGCTTTGGAAGTGGGCATGTCCAAGGAAGGTAGGCCCCTGGGCTGGCCTGCAGGAACACTCCCGCCCAGCCCAGCCTGGGGGTGCTGCCCTTTCTCACCCGCCACCCCTGCTTCCCTGACCTCTGAGCCCTGCAGCCCTGGGGTGCTGCTTTCCCCATCCACCCCCAGTTAGTCGGCTCTGATTAGCTCCATTCACTGTGGAGGCCCCACCCTCCCTGACTCTGGTCTCTGAGCATAACCCTTCCTCTGCCTGCCTGAACGGGGGTTACCTTCTCACATTCCCCCATTTCACGGGGAAGCAGGGGGCCTCCCTCAGGAGCCCCTTCTGGGCTCCCAGGACTGAGCCTGAGGTGGATCTGGGGTGCCCCCTCCCCCTTGGCCATTGAGCTGCCAAGGCTATAAGTGGATATCCTGCCCCTGCACATCCTGCCCCTCCCCAGGCCTGCAGGGTGACAGGAAGGGCAGGGAATGGCTGGGGAGGGAGCCGGGGCTGCAGGCCTGGGGTGGGGGGGGGAGCGGCTTGGGAGAGCCGCCTGGAAATGGGAGCAAGGGAAACCAAGGCAGCCCCGGGAATAGATATTTGTAATCAGGTCCAGCCCCTGACATCAGGCGAGAGGGACAATCCAGAGGGAGTTTCTGAGGGTCCTGACCTTCCCCTTGGTACCCCTCCCCCAAACCAGCTGTGCGGAATGATCGGAACAAGAAGAAGAAGGAGGTGAAGGAGGAGGTGAACCTCGACAGCTATGAGCTGAGCCCCCAGCTGGAAGAACTCATCACCAAGGTCAGCAAAGCCCACCAGGAGACCTTCCCCTCGCTCTGCCAGCTGGGAAAATACACCACGGTGAGGAGTGGGCTGTGCCGGGCGGGCACTCAGGGCTCAGTGGCTGGGTCAGGCACCCAGGACCGGGCATGTTGGGCAGTGTCAGAGTGATGTCAGAGCAGAGAGGCCGGGCCTGGTGGGAGCGGCCGGCGGAGCCCAGAGTAGGCCTCAGTGGCATTTTGACCACCTCCCCCTGCAGAACTCCAGTGCTGACCACCGGGTGCAGCTGGACCTGGGGCTGTGGGACAAGTTCAGCGAGCTGGCCACCAAGTGTATCATCAAGATAGTGGAGTTCGCCAGGCGGCTGCCCGGCTTCACGGGGCTCAGCATCGCTGACCAGATCACCCTGCTCAAGGCCGCCTGCTTGGACATCCTGGTAGGCATGGGGTGGGGGTGGGCCACCCAGGCTGCCCTTCACACCCCCACCGCCCACTGCTGCCTTAACCCCTTCAGTGCCTCCCGCCTTGCTCCCCACACCTGAGGTTGTCCTTGCTCGGCACAGTGCTCCCTCTTTGTGCTCCCCCACCGGGACCTCCCCAAGAGGCTGCACTAAGTCACCTCGTGCTCACCCAGATGCTGCGGATCTGTACAAGGTACACCCCTGAGCAGGACACCATGACCTTCTCCGACGGCCTGACCCTGAACCGGACTCAGATGCACAATGCTGGCTTCGGGCCCCTCACGGACCTTGTCTTTGCCTTTGCGGGGCAGCTCCTGCCACTAGAGATGGACGACACGGAGACGGGGCTGCTGAGTGCCATCTGCCTCATCTGCGGAGGTGTGGGTGCGCCCCCTGCTGTTTGCTCGGGCCCATTGCATGCGCGCGGCCTCTTGAGGAATGGTTCATCTCGCTGCTTGGGACCCTGATTCTCCCTGTCCTCAGGAACTCAGGCCAGAAAGAGGGGCAGAGCCAGAGAGCTCTGAGGAAGCCCAGATACTGACACAGTCAGCAGAGCAGATTTGCCAGAAAAAGAGGACTTTTAGCTTCTCTTTTCTTTGGTTTGATTTTTGGGGTTACACCTGAGGATGCTTGGAAGACCATGTGGTCTTGGGAACGGAACCGTGGAACCAGGTCTCCCACACACAGAGCACGTGTTCAGCCCTTTGAGCCATTTGCCTTTGAACCATCTTCCTGTCCCCGCCTCCCTCCCCAAATGAAAGGACATTTGCTAAAGGGGACAGACCGGCCGGGGCGATAGCCCAGCGGGTAGGGCGTTTGCCTTGCACGGCCGGCCCATGTCGGCCCGGGTTCGATCCCCGGCATCCCATATGGTCCCCCAAGCACCGCCAGAAGTAATTCCTGAGGGGCAGTGTGACCCGCAAAAAAAAAATAAAAAGGGACAGACCTGGGTGGGGCTCCGTGACTAGGCAAGGAGCTGATGGGGCAAAATTTAGGGCCCGAAGGCCCAAAGAGCAGGGGCCCGGTGCGGTCAACACCTGTCTCTGTCCTCTTCACATACCCCCTGGTGCTCGGGTTATCGCTGGCTCGCTGCTCAGGGGCAGTCCTGGTAGTGCTCAGTCCTTCCAGGTCCCTCTCCACCCGACCCCTATAATTTTGCTGGGGTTTTTTTTTTTGGGGAGGGGGTCACACCTGGCGATAGCTCTACACTCAGGAATTACTCCTGGTGGTGCTCAGGGGACCATATGGGATGCCAGAGATTGAACCCGTGTCAGCCGAGTGAAAGGCAAACACCTTACTCTTGGCAGGGCTCAGGGGACAATATGGGCTGCTGGAGTTGAACCCGGGTTGGCGCATATAAGGCAAGAGCCAACCGCTGCACTATCTCTCCGGCCCTCTTTCCCTATCTCTCATCTCACCGTCTTTTCCTCTCTCACTCCACCTTGCTTAGACCGAATGGACCTGGAGGAACCCTGAAAAAGTGGACAAGTTGCAGGAGCCTCTGCTGGAAGCCTTGAGGTTGTATGCCCGGCGCCGGCGGCCCAGCCAGCCCTACATGTTCCCCAGGATGCTCATGAAGATCACCGACCTCCGCGGCATCAGCACCAAGGGTCAGTCCCCAGAGCTTTTCTCCTCTCTCTTCCTACAGCTCCGGGTCTCCAGGTCAGGGCAGAAGAGGCGAGAACAGCACCTGGGGGTGAGAACCAGGCAGCCCACACTGTGTCTCTGCCACATGCTAAGGAAGAGTAGGGGCAAATTCCTTTACTCATTTCCCCCTTTGTAAGCTAGACTGTACTTAACATACCTCGTGAGGTTATGTCGCGCAAACTGAGCTAACACATATGACTGATGTGATGTTTCAGTTCTGGGGCCAGAGAGATAGTACAGTGGGTAGGGTGCTTGGCTTGTACGCAGCTAACCTGGGTTCCATCCCCAAGCATCCCATCAGGTCTGCAGAGCACCTCGGGAGTAATTCCTGGGGTGTGACCCCAAAACAAATCTGGATAGAGATAGCATGGGGCAAGACACAGCTTGCACATGGCTGACACCAGTTCAGTTCCTCGCACTCCTTGATCTCCTCACTAACTGCCACGGATGGTCCCTGAACACAGAGCCAGGAGTAAACCCTGAGCACTGCTGGGAGTGTTCCCCAGTATTCCCCCAAAATAAAGAATTTAGAAGAAAGGCCCACAGGGCTGGAGTGACAGTACACCAGGTAAGGCATTTGCCTTGCACTCACACAGCTGACCCAAGTTCAATGCCCAGCATCCCATATGGTTCCCGAGCACTGCCAGGAGTAATTCTTGAGTGCAGAGCCAGCAGTAAACCCTAGGAATCACTGATGTGACCAAAAAGGCCAAAAGAGTAAAAAGAAAGGGCCAGGACTGGAGAGAGAGATAGCACAGTAGATAAGGCACTTTT
>JAJIBD010018144.1:0-33155 GCA_021461705.1 Cryptotis parvus
CCGGCATCCCATATGGTCCCCCCCGAGCACTGCCAGGAGTAATTCCTGAGTGCAGAGCCAGGAGTAACCCCTGAGCATCGCCGGGTGTGACCCAAAAAAGCAAAAAAAAAAAAAAAAAAAATACTGTTAACCTGTAAAGTAAAAAGTCTCCTGGAGAGGAAAGCTAGGCTTTTGCTTTATTGTGACTGTGCCTTAAATCTAACGATCGTCACAGTCTGCATCCCAGAAGAGGTCTGCAGAAATTTCCTGCCGATCAGTGTAAAAGATACTGCCTCAAAAGTGGTTTTTCAACTCAGTCCTCTGTTCAGAACTGTTCTATAAGAGTAAAAGGTTGAAAAACCACTGCTAAAATAAAGCGGTTGATTTTATTTACTAATTTACTTGGTGTCATGGATCAAACTCAGGTCCTCACACATGCAGAAAGAGCTCTACACGAAGCTATATCCCTGGCCCTCCAATCACTTTATTTTTTCTCTTTGGTTTTGGGCCACACCTGGCAGTGCTCAGGGCTTACTTCTAGCTCTGGTCAGGGATCACTTCTGGGGGTTTGAGGGATGTCATTAGGTACCAGGGGTGAAACTGGCATTTGCCAAGAGCAAGGCAAGCAGCTTACTCTTTTGTATGATCCCTTCTTTGTAACAGAGGCTATACGCAAGAGAAAACTGAAAGGACAACACTCGAAATCAGAAAAGGATAAAAATGGTAAGATAGTGTCAGCTTTGAGAATCCAGTCAAATTATTGCTTATTCCTGAAATTATCTACTTAATGATAATTTTAAAAAAATATTCAAGGGGCCGGAGCGATAGCCCAGCAGGTAGGGTGTTTGCCTTGCACGCGGCCGGCCTGTGCTGGCCTGGGTTCGATCCCCGGCATCCCATATGGTCCCCCGAGCACCGCCAGGAGTAATTCCTGAGTGCAGAGCCAGGAGAAACCCCTGAGCATTGCCGGGTGTGACCCAAAAAAGCAAAAAAAAAAAAAAAAAATATTCAAGAGCAAGCCAGAGTAAATAATGAAAGCAACCCTGGATCACGATCACGATCACGATCTTCCCGTTAATCATCTATTTGCTAGAGCGGGCACCAGTAATATCTCCATATGTCCTGTCTCATGCCAGTAGAGCAAAGGGCATCGGCTTGCTACAGGAACATAAAGAGCCTCAAACCATTATGCGGCTGCGCAGTTCATCAATAAATGCTTTATTTGGAGGTGTTTAAAGAATATGCCTCCCGCACGGCAAGCCTAGCAAGCTGCTCGTGTTGTATTTGACATGCCAAATGCCAGTAACAACCCTGGATAATCCTCAAGAATTCAAAACAACTAAAAAAAATAAAATTCAAAACAACTTTTTTAAACAATTTGGTCAAACAGAACCCTTGATTCCAAAAACATTTTGGGGGCCTGGAGAGATAGCAAGTAAGTGAACGCACTTGCTCTGCTTACAGTGAGGCCTCAACAGTTGGAATCCTGGCACCATGGACGTTCCATTAGCACCAGCAGATAGACACATAGACAGAAATGGGCCCTGAACACATAGAAATGGCCCTTGATTGAGCACAGAACCATCCTTCGCCTCCAAAATAAAGTTTTACCGGGACTCTAAAGAAAAGTACTCGCAATAGTTACTAATGGAGTTCTGGTTCTTTGCAAACTTAAAATCAAAGAAACCAAACAGGTAACAGGAATAGAGAGAGAGTACAGGAAACAAGGCACTTGTATTGCAGGAAGCCGACTCTCACTTGAAACCCCAGCACCGTATGTGAGCTCAGCCAGGGGACTCCTCCCAAACACAGAGCTAAGAACAGTTCCTGTGCACTGCCAGGTGCGGCCCAGGTAACACTCACTAGCAACTCCACACATACTACTTCTTGCTCTGCATGGAAAACCACAGAAGCCACACATTTCAAGGGGAAGGATCAGGTGGTGAGAAAACTACTCTCCAATTTGCAGCTATCTAAGAATGACTTGCTAACATCTTATTTAAGACGTCTAATGTTTAAGAAGCTGCTAGGGCTGGGGAGATGGCTCCTAGAGTGCAGGCTGTCCATGTGGGAGCTCCCGGGTCAAGCCTCATCGCCGTGTGGTCCCCCCAGAACGGCAGGGAGTGACACTGAACCAACACTGGGTGTGATGCATGAACAGAAATGAATTGAAAGGAATATTTCACAAGAAGCTGTAAAATTTATTATGGGAACACTATGATGTTACTTTTCTTTCTATACAAAAGGGGACCAATTACTGATATCCTACCTAGATATCTTTCCTTCCCATTCCTTATTATTTTAAGGGTGACAGTGTTTTAAAAACATTATCACTGCCACCACTGACATTTCTATTAAATAGTTGGTATGAAAATTTCATAGCAACTATTGTCACCATTGGTATTGCGATGAAATAGCTCAAAGAAAGTCTTCAACTATTTAAGTGTAAAGACTTTTGCAAAAAAAAAAAAAATCTTGAATAATGCTGCATAATTTGCCTTTATGTAGAAAAAATGCATTCAACTTTGTTGACACTGGATACAAATTAAATGCAAAATTTGCATTTTCCGTACTTTTGGTTTCTTGACCTTTATTTGAATTTGAGGCTAAGCTTTACCAAACAACGGAATCTACTCGGTTACTAGCCAACCACAGTTCTCATTATGAAATCTATGCAGTGCATTTGTTGCCTAGGAAACAGACCAGAGCACAAGCAGAGTGCAATTTCGGTACAGCAGAAGAATTCTCCAATTATGCTGGTAAATAAAGTCCATAAATCAACTAATCAGAAGCAAAGTCGAGAAGTATCACAGAAGAGTTAAGCTCTACGGAAACTTTTTTTGAAAGAAAAAAAAGGAGAAACCTGTGCTGCTGCTTTGAGCAACTACGTAGAATCTCTTAAGTAAATATTATGAGCAGGTTTCTTTACAAACACAAACTGTCAAAAAATAAACTGTTCAAAATAAATGGCTTCTCTCCAATCTTCAGCTTCCCTATTTTTTTTGACAGTATTTAAAAGAAAAAGCTTCTTCAGAGCCAGGCTCACGCATCTGGTAGCAGAATATTAGTCCAAGAATGAATTCTGCATTTTCAGCAAGCGGCACTGGAGTCCGAGCTGTTATTAAACAATAGGAATAATAAAGGCTAAAATAAGGGGGTCACTGTCTCTAACTCTCCATCAGAACTGCTCTCCACTCCCTCCCCAGGGTACAAAAACTGCAAAAAAGAAATCAGAAGTCAGATATCTGTTCAAAGAATGAAATTATTCTTTCAATTGAGTTATGACTGATGATAATACTAATCACCTAAAGATCGGGAGAGGCATAAAGTAGCCATTTTGTTTCTTTTAATCTACCACATTGACAAGAAGTGCCAGAAAACTCCAGACTTTATTGTGGCCAGCTTAGTATTGCTGAAGAGGAGAAAATGACAAAAAATGTCAGTTTATATTGCTCAGCCATATTTAAAACTCAACTTTATGCAGATTCAAAATTTCTGGAAGTGACATCTGTTATAATAGCAAAAAAAAAAAAAAAGAAAGCAGAAAAAAGTAACAAAATTTAAAATAGAAGTGTAATTTATAAGTCTTCATCAACACCAATGTACTAAAAAGGGAAATCAGTTGAAAATAAGAAAGGTGCTTAGGAATTCTGAATCTACGAAAATATTATTGCTAACTGGATCAATCCTTCTCCCGAAACTTAATATCCACATATCACAGTCATAAAGGAAGATCAGGGGTCAGAGTGATAGTCCAGTGAATAGGGCACTTTCCTTGCACACAGCTGACCTGGGTTCAATTCCCAGCATCCCATACAGCTTCCCCAAGCCCAGTGGTAATTCCTGAGCACAGAGCCAGGAGTAACCCCTGAGCATCAGCAGATGTGGCCCAGAAACCATTAAAGGCAAAACAAAATAAAAAACCATGTATTATCTTTTAACAGGGTTACATCAAGACTCTACAACCAGTCCCAGAAAACCGTGAGGCCTAACTGCACCTTTTCCAAGCAATCCTCCACACAGACCACCCTCTTATTTATACAGTTTAGTTTATACAATGACTCTTCGTTAAACCTTATCACTATGACTGACAGACAGTCTCATAAACAAATATATACGCAAGCAATTCAATTTATGAAGTTACCTTTTCTTAATTCTTCTAAGAGTTGATGAAGAGAGTGCTTCTAAAAGCTGAAACTCAGGGAGTGTTCTTGAATCTGTTCTTGAATTTCACTCCTCCATTCATGATAAGGCTTATGAGATTTGAATATCTATCCTCTTTGGCCCATTCTTAATACAACAGAAGGGGCCCTGTCTAGGGTTACCAGCACATTTCACTGACTCACGTTCTGTGCATCTGTGCAGCGTTAAAGTTCATGTATGTATCTAAACCAGAAGTCTAAGCAAGTATTTACAACATTCCATCAAGGGGCTGCAGTGATAGCACAGTGGGTAGGGTGTTTGCCTTGCATGCGGCCAACCCAAATGTGATCCCCAGCAACCCTGAGCACTGCCAGGAGTAATTCCTGAGTGCAGAGCCAGGGATAACTGCTGAGCATTGCCAGGAGTGACACAAAAGGAAAAAAAAAAATTCCATCAATTCAAAGTGATTGACTTGGGGGCCAGAGCAATAGCACAGCGGGTAGGGTGTTTCCATTGCACGTGCCCTACCCAGGTTCAATCCCCGGCATCCCATGTGTTCCCGAGCACCGCCAGGAGTAATTCCTGATTAAAGAGCCAGGAGTAACCCCTGAGCATCACGGGGTGTGACCCAAAAAAAAAAAAGTGATCAGGGCCGGAGCGATAGCCCAGCGGGTAGGGCGTTTGCCTTGCACGCGGCCGCCCATGCCGGCCCGGGTTCGACCCCCGGCATCCCATATGGTCCCCCGAGCACTGCCAGGAGTAATTCCTGAGTGCAGAGCCAGGAAAAACCCTGAGCATTGCCGGGTGTGACCCAAAAAAGCAAAAAAAAAAAAAAAAAAGTGATCAACTTGGTCAGCGTTACATGCATCTTCTTATTCTTTACTCTTAAGTGCACCAAAAATTTACACTTGAAGAATTTAGAAAATAAGTCACGCAATAATAACATAAATCTGTTAATATAACTAAGCAAGTCAAGAATCTGGGATAAATGCTTCAACCAGAAAGCACCAGTAATTTAGGCACACTAAATTGACTTCTCTTTTATACTATAATGACAAAAATTAGTTTGCCCAATTAAAAAGGAACTAAATTCGGAGCGATAGCCCAGCGGGTAGGACGCTTGCCTTGCACGAGGCCGGCCTCGGCTGGCCTCTGCCGGCCTGGGTTTGATCCCCAGAATCCCATATGGTCCCCCGAGCACCGCCAGGAGTAATTCCTGAGTGCAGACCCAGGAGTAGCCCCTGAGCATTGCCGGGTGTGACCCAAAAAAGGCAAAAAAAAAAATAATAATAATTAATTAATTAAAAAATAAAAAGGGACTAAATTCATATAGTCTTCTGATATAGTTCTAGTTCTTAATGGAAACTTTAATATTCTCCAACATTTTCCCTTCAAGCTTTGATGTGAAAGGCTTTGAGTGTGCGTGAGGGGGGGGGTACACACTTGGGGATGCCTGCGGGATACTTCGCTTTGCTCGCGGAGTCACTGCTGGCAGGCTAGGGGGGACCAGAGAGTATGCAGGGACCAACCCCATGCAAGAGCCTTACCAGCTGTATTCTTTCTCTCTGGCCCCTAGATAAGAAGGCTTCTGAAAGTCTTCATTTTCTACCTACAGCTGTCTGTATAACTGACTACATCCAAAACTTTCACTTTTAAACTCCTTGATAACTCCCAGATTTAAATTAAGTCAAAATGTATTTTCCTGGGGCTGGAACGATAGCCCAGCGGGTAGGGTGTTTGCCTTGCATGCAGCCGACCCGAGTTCGATCCCCAGTTCGATCCCTGGCATCCCACATGGTCCCCCGAGCACCGCCAGGAGTAATTCCTGAGTGAAGAGCCAGGAGTAACCCCTGAGCACGCCAGGTGTGACCCAAAAAAGCAAAAAAAAAAAAAAAAAAAAAAGTATTTTTCCAAGATAGTCACAAACTAAAGTCTCCAGGAATGAAGAGATTGAAATTAATGGAGATCAAGTCATACCTAGATGAAATATCTGAAGCTGTAAAATTAAATTGGGGGGATTCTAAATCAATTTATTTCATTGTTAAGTATTATTTAAATACCTACAAGTTATTTAATTTTTTTTTTTAATTTTCCTACAAGTTATTTAAATACCTACAACTGTTTTAGGCAGGAGCTTAGCAGGACCAAAGCTGACAGCAGAAGGCCTCGTCTGCCTCAGCTTTTCCACGTTTACTTATCCCAGAAAGAATTCAAAAAGGCAAGTCTTGAAATAAAGATTATTTATAAATATATAGAGAGAAGAGAAGAGAAGCTCTAGGAGAAGAAAAGTGGGCAGCCCCTTACAACAAAATATGTTCTCACGAAAGTAATTTGGGGGAATCAAAGCTTTCTGAATAATGTCAGTAGTATTCCTTGTCAGTGAAAACGGGGCTGGTCTCCGTTGACTTGTTTACAAGCTGAATGGTGAGAGACAGGGAGAGCCTGATATTCATGTAAGTCGGAAGGCAAAGTACTGTTTGCAGATGTTAAGGTCCTATTTGTTGATATTAGTATAAGCTAAGAGGAGGTGCTGTTTGTTGATACTAATATATGCTCAAGGTCCAGAAGGACAAGGCCGTCTTTGTTCCAAGAAGCAACAGAACTTAAAGAGAACTAAGAATAAGGTGTCCTTGATTTTTTCCCCTCCTCACCTAGGACCACCGAGCACTTGGCTGTTTTGTCTCGCATTGACAACTACGGCAACTGTGTTGAAACTTGGCCAGATGATTAAACAATATAAATCAGAAAGAGCATCTACAGTGCTTTTCAAAACACAACCTCCACAATACAAACCAATCGGCTGGGTGATGTACAGAGAATCCACAAATGCATACAACAAAACAAGGCGAGCTCAGGGTCAGTTTCTCCCTGTTTGCTCCCAAAGATCCATCTCAGAGCAGAAAAAAAAAATTTTAATACTAGTAAGACTGTTTTATTTTGAATGGAAAGCAAGAGCAGTTTATTACACAGCAGTTGAATACCCAACGTGAAGTTGTTACCACCTTCCTCTCCCCGCCAACCGTTTATGAAATAGAAGATTCTGCCAAGCTAACCTGAAGAATCTGGGAAACGATATTAACTTTACCCAGAACTTAATATACGTAAATGCATTTCTACATATACATATAATAGCAAAAATAAAAATAAATCACAGTCACGTTACATTCATCTTTTATTTCTTGCATGAAAATCTAAGCGAGGAAAGAAAAAAAGCAAGGAGTCACCAAAAAAAAAAAAAAAAGCAAAACACACAAACAAATAAAAGCCACTTTGATTCTGATCTGATCTGAGTCGGGGGTCGTGGTGGTGGGGGGGTGTATATTTCTCGAGGTATTTGATAACAAACACAAAATCGCTGCGCGCAGCCTCAGACGGGGTGGGGGCGGAAGAACCCTCCTCCGTTAGAAACAATAAATAAGGGGGCCCGAAGCGCCGCACGCCCCCGCGCCCCCAGGCACCCCCGGCGCGCCTCCCGCGGGGCCCCAAGTCCCGCAAAGCCCCGCCGCGCCGCCCAGCAGCAGCGCAGGACTTGCAAAGTCGGCGGGCACCGCGCTCGCCTTTCTCCCTTCCCGCCCGCGTCTCCCCGCCGGCAGACCCGGGCGCCGGAGCGGGCGAGCCAGACCCCGCAGCGCGGGCGCCGCCACCGCGGCCCCCCGGAGATGCAGTGGCGGCGGGGCCGGCCCGCGTTGGGCGCTCGCTGCCCTGAGCCCGCCCGCGGTGTCCACCCCTCGCACCCCCAGCCCGCACTCCCCTTCGCCCCCAGCCCCACCCGACACACACAGACACACACGCGCGCGCGCAGCCCCGGCCGCCGGCCCGCGACGTCCCGGCCGCCTCGGCGCCTGCCCCGACTCTCGGCCTTCCCACACCGCCCCCTTCCCCGACCCCGGAGGAGACAAAAGGAGGATTCGGCCGGGTCACTGCGCGGCCGCCGGGGGGAGGCGGCGAGGACCCCGGCGCGGCCGCCCCCACACAAAGGGGCTCCCCCGGCTCCGGGTGGCCGCGTCGGCGCGCTCGTCCCCGCCCCGCGCGCGGCTCCTCACCCACCTGCAGGTGTCTGTGCGTCTGTCCATAGGAACGCGGGCGGCGGGAGGGGCCCTGCGGGGCGCCGGGCAGTCCGGGCTGGACGGGGCGGGACGGAGGGGCAGGAGGCCAGGCGGGCGGCCCGGGGGCCGGCGAGGGGAGGCAAGTGGAGCAGGGGGAGAAGGCGCCGAGCGGGCGGCGAACGGGGGCGCGGGGCGGGGGCGGGGGCGCCAGCCTGGCTCGGCCGACCGGCGCGCGCCGCTCCGTGCGCCCCGGGCTCCGCGCGCCCGGCTTGGAGCGCGGCGGGCGGGGCGGGCTGGGGGGGGGGGGCGGGGCGCGGCGGGGCGGGGCCGGCGCGCGCGGGGGCGGGGCTCGGACCCCGGGCTCCAGCCGGCACCGGAAACGCGCCGCGGTCCGCGAGACCCACAGGAAGTGGGTAAAGACACCTCCCACGGCGCGCTGCCAGCTCGCGGCCGGCCTGTCCTGCAGGACTGGGGAGCCGCCTCTCCGCGGTTCCCCACCCCGCGCGCCGCACCGAGACAGGTGTGGGCCCCCCCGCGGGCCACGCGAGCCCAGCGCCGAGAGTCCGCGAGGAACCGCTCCTCCGTAGTTAATAGTCAGGTGTGACACCAATGGAAACCACCCGGGAAGTCGCCTTGACCTCCGGGCAGGTGCGGGAATAGCCGCGGCCCACAGACGCGCACCCCACGGGCGCCGCGCTGCTGGAAGTTCTCCCCTAACTACAGCTCGCCCACTAGGCTTGGGGGAGCGGGGCCACTTTCTAGCACCTGGATCGCTAGGACCAGGAGCGCACCCCAATGCCAAGATCTGCTCAGAGGGCCCCAAATGCCCGGTGCTTCCAAGTGGCCCCCCACCCCCTCTTTATTTCACCCCTCTAGTAAGTGCCCGGAGTTTGCCCCCTCTTGGCGGGTAGAAACTTAACCTACTAGAGCTCCGTGCGGTGAGCTTGGCCATTTTATGGAAGTGGAAATAGGTAGAAACGAATAGATCTGTCCAGGATCCTTAGGAAGTCGTGGCTGGAGGAGCTCAGATTCAGCCCCTCTCACCTCTTCCGCAGTGTGGCTCCAGCTTCTATACTCTGAACTCCTGAACAGCGCTAAACATCTAGAGAATATATAAGCGTGATAAACAATATGCGGAGCATGCCTGATTAGCTTTCTATGGCTCCTCTTCACCTTAACCAGCTGTGCCTGGGAAACCGGGCGTTCTTTTGGAGGAGGTGAAGAAAGAGCCGCCTATGACTAAGCAGAGAGAACGCCCGAGCAAAGTAGAGTGAAACAACACTTTGTTGTTTGCAGTGGATTTTTTTTCCACCGTTATTTTTATTGAGGTAACGGAGTTTTCAAGTTTGTGTTATTCTACAGTTGCAGGCAGCTTTGCCACATGCACCACATCAGCAGAACTCCAGTCCCGGGACCTTTCTTCCCCCAACCTTCTTTCTCGAGGCTTGGTTGGTTGTGCGGCAGTGTCTTGGGGTGCACCTCCAGTGAGGGCTCCTTAATCCTCTGCTTTGTTTCTTTATAGGATCGATATCATCCGGCATTTGCCTTGTTCTTTCTGACTCACTTAACCCTCCAGTTTGATCCAGGTGTTGGTAAATATGAGTTCATCTTTTTGTAGCTACATAATGTTCCACTATGTATCTCCCCCCAGCTCCGCCCCCAGTCTTTCTCCTCTCTATTGAGGTCAAGACTATCCACTCTCCTGGTTGTTTTCCAGATCTTACCTATTGTGAATAATGCTGCAGTAAACATAGGAGCTGTAGAAACATAGGAGGTAAAGAAGGGAGAAAACGTGTCTTTATTTTTTTAAGTATTTTATTATGCCACTGTGAGATATACAATTACAAAGATGTTCATATTTGGGTTTTGGTCATACAGTGTTCCAGCACCCATCCCTCCAGCAGTGCCCATCTCCCACCACCAACGTCCCAGTTCCCTCCCCTCCCCCAGCCCACCTCCATGGCAGGTTCTTTATTCCTTTCCCTTTCTCTCTATCTCTTTCTCTTTTCCTTCCCTTCCAGATTGTGGATTACAGAACATACATTAAAGGGTTCTCCTTGTCCATCCCTTTATAGGCAAATTTTATAACTTCATTTTTCCTAACAGCTGCATAGTATTCCATTTTGTAGATGTACCAAAGCTTCTTTATCCAGTCATCTGGTTGTTTCCAGATTCTGGCTATTGTGAATAGTGCTGCTATGAACATAAAAGTAGGGATGGTGTTTCTGCTGCGTATTTTTGGCTTCCCAGAGTAGATTTCCAGGAGTGGTATGGCTGGGTCAAATGGGAGTTCAATTTCTAGTCTTTGGAGGAATGTCCACATTGGAAAAACAGGTCTTTAGTAGGAAGTTTGCCACTGGGAGGAGGGGGAAAGGTCAGGAAGGGACCACTCAGACAGTGATAAAGGGAAGTGGTCCTTCTGGCCGAGGACTGAGTACTGAAAGGAGCTAAAGTGACATTCATGATACCCGCTCAGTAACAGTATTGTAAATCAGTTTCCAAAGGAATGAAAGAAAACTCCCTGCCAGAGATGCAGGCTTTGGGGCAGGAAGGAAACAGGCTGTTGGTGGAGGGAAGTGCGCCCTGGTGAAGGCTTGGTGCTCAAAAACTGTCCCCCCTGGAACTCAATCATGAACATACACAGTGATTCGATAAATTAATTTTTAAAAATTATTGATAATACAAGCGGCTGGGGAAGCTGGAGCTCGGCTTGCCCCGGGCCCAGCTGACCATGGGGCCCCTGGGAGGACAGATGGGTTTTGGGAGAGGGCCCATCACCTCTGGGGGGTCCCGGAAGCAGCCGGATGAGACTCGCCCACCACACTAGCCACTACCTTCGCTGTCACTACCTTCACTAGCCACTACCTTCGCTGGACACTTGGATACTACCTCACGACCAGATTAACAGAGCAAAACCAGTTCGAGCCCAGGTAGGCGGCTCCCAGAAGTGGGAATCACTGGGAATTCGTCAGATGGAGTCAGGGGTCGGCCCTTCCCCCCTCCATTTTGTGGAGGGATGGGTGTTGGAACACTGTAGAACCAAATCTCTACATGAGCATCTTTCAATTGTATGTTTAAAATGGTGTAATAAAATTGGGGGAAATAAATAAATAAATAGATAAACAAAAAAATAAAATAAAATAAAAATTATTGATAAAACCTTTCAAATCAAATTCGTAAGTCAGGGGCCAGAGCGATAGCTCAGCGGGTAGGGCGTTTGCCTTGCAGCGCGCGGCCCGGGTTTGATCCCCGGCATCCCATATGGTTCCCGAGCACCGCCAGGAGTGATTCCTGAGTGCAGAGCCAGGGAGAAACCCCTGAGCATTGCCGAGTATGACCCAAAAAGCAAAAAAAAAAAAAAAATCTTCAAACCGTAAGTCAAAAAAGAACATAGGAAATAGGTGGTAAAATCCTGCAGGCTAATGTTTTTAGTAAGCTTGAGGCGGAAGTGCAGGACATGGGACAGGTGGATGGTCTTAATTTTCGAAGGAGAGTGGATTCTTTGGGGGTGAGCAACTCTCCCCCAAACAGTGCTCAGAGGAGGCTCAGGGCCCTCCCATTGACTGGGCCTGTGGTTCACTGCAGGGGCCCAAGAGCTGCTTCGGCCCTGCAGTTGCTGCGGATTCCCCAGTCACCCCTCTAGGACCGTCCCCAGTGACGCATGCGGGGAGATCTAGCTAGGGAGGACCACGTGTAAGCCAGCTTTGTGCCCCTGCATGACCTCTCGTGCCACACAAAAATGAGGTTCTTTTTTTCTTCTTTGGCTTTTTTGGGCCACACATAGTGGTAAACAGGAATGACTCCTGGTGGTGCTCAGAGGACCATATGGGATGCCAGGGATAGAACCCGGGTCTGCTGTGTACAAGGCAAATGCCCTGCCTGCTCTACTATAGATCCAGCCGCCCCCACCCCCCCGCCGCCCCTTTGAGTTTCTTTGTTTTGTTTTGTTTTTTGGGTCACACCCGGCGATGCTCAGGGGTTTCTCCTGGCTCTGCACTCAGGAATTTCTCCTGGTGGTACTTGGGGGACCATATGGGGTGCTGGGGATCGAACCCAGGCCGACACAGGCTGGCCACATGCAAGGCAAACACCCTACCCGCTGGACTATCGCTCCGGCTCCTTAATTCTTTTTTAAAGAAAATTTATTTTTTCCACCCAGAGATATACAGTTACAAAGCTGTTCATGATTGGGTTTCAGTCATATGGTATTCCAGCACCCATCTCAAATATATGATCCCTTAAACTTTAATAAAGGAGCAAAAAAAAACAATAAGTGGAGCAAAGAAAGCCTTTTCACCAATTGGTGTTGGGAAAACTGGGCAACTACATGTAAAAAAATTAATTTAGACCACCTTCTAATGCCATGCACAAAAGTCAGATCAAAATGGATAAAAGATGTCAGTATCAGACATGAATCTATAAGGTACATGGAAGAAAACATTGGCAAAATCCTCTATGACATTGAAGCTACAGGCATCTTCAAGACGAAACACCACTAAAATTGACAAAGTAAATGGAAGCAAAGATAAACAAATGGGATTATATGAAACTAAAAAGCGTCTGCACCTCAAAAGAAATGGTGATCAACATACAAAGACAGCCAAGCGGAGTGGGAAAGAATATTTTACCAATCCCATGTCATAAGGGGTTAATATCAAAGATATACAAGACACTGGTAGAACTTTACAAGAAAAAAAAATCCAACCCCATTAAAAAATGGAGAGAAGAAATGAACAGAAACTTTGACAAAGAAATTGGCATGGCCAAAAGGCATATGAAAAAGTGCTCTTCATCATTAATCATCAGGGAGATGAAACTCAAAACAACAATGAGATATCATCTCACACCACAGAGACTGGCACACATTCAAAAGAGCAAGAACAACCCGTGCTGGCGTGGTTGGGGGAGAAAGGGACTCTCATCTACTGTTGGTGGGAGTGCCGACTGGTCCAGCCCTTCTGGGAAACAATATGGACATCAAAACCTTGATATTGAGCTTCCATTTGACCCAGCGATACCACTCCTGGGAATATACCCTGGATACCCAAAATCACACAACAAAAACACCATCTTTTTTTTTTTTTTTTTTTGCATTTTTTGGATCACACCCGGCAATGCTCAGGGGGTTTCTCCTGGCTCTGCACTCAGGAATTATTCCCGGCGGTGCTCGGGGGAACATATGGGATGCTGGGAATTGAACCCGGGCCAGCACGGGCTGGCCATGTGCAAGGCAAATGCCCTACCTGCTGGACTATCACTCCGGCTCCCATCTGCACTTCTATATTCATCTCAGCACTACTTACAATAGCCAGAATCTGGAAACAACCAGAGTGCCTGAGAACAGAAGACTGGATAAAGAAACTATGGTACAGCTACACAAAGGAATACTATGTGGCTGTCAGAAGAAACAAGTCATAAAATTTGCCTACAAATGGTTGGGCATGGAAATTATCATGCTTAGTGAATTAATCAGAAAGTAAAAGACAGATTTAGAATGACTGCATTCATTCGTGGGATATAAATATATACCAGTGTTTTATTAACTGTTGAAAATGGTAACGCCAGATTAGAACTGAGCATTGAATGTAGGCAAAGGGATAAACAAAACCCCCTAAATGTATGTGTGGCAAGCCACAATGCATGAGAGAGAGAGAGAGAGAGAGAGAGAGGCAGAGTGCCTGCCATAGAGGCAGGCTGGGGGAGGGTGGAGGGAATGGGGCACTGGTGAAGGGATGGGTACTAGAACACTGTATGACTAGAAACTCAATCATGAACATCTTTGTAATTGTCTATTTCACAGTGGTATAATAAAAAATTTTAAAAATTATTATACCACCCTGAGATAGACAATTACAAAACTGTTCATGAGTGGGTTTCCGGTCATACAGTGTTCCAGCACCTATCCCTCCACTAGTGCCCATTTTCCACCACGTGTCCCCAGATTCCCTCCCCTCCCCCACAGACTGCCTCTATGGCAGGCACTTTTTCTCCTCCTTTCTTTCTCCCTTCTCTTACATATTGTGGCTTGCAATACATATATTTAGGGGTGTATTCATTCCTTTGCCAGTGTTCAATGCTGAGTTCTAGTCTGGCAGTACCACTTTCAACAATTACTAGCACATTGGTCCCTTCTCTATCTTACCTAACCTCTGACTCCCACACATTTGTGGTAGATACCAACCACTGATTGTTAACCTTCTGTTAGTCTAAGTCACAGGGCCCAGGCTGGGAATTTTTATTTCTTTTTGGGTCACACCGGCGATGCTCAGGAGTTTCTCCTGGCTCTGCACTCAGGAATTACTCCTGGCAGTGCTCGGGGACCATATGGGATGCCGGGGATCGAACCCAGGGGATCGAACCCAGGTCTGCAGAGGCCGGCTGCGTGCAAGGCAAATGCCCTACCCGCTGGGCTATCGCTCCGGCCCCCAGGCTGAGAATTCAAAAAAAAATTTAAGAATTTAAAAAGCTGAGAACAAAGCTTGTTTTTTCTCCTTAAGAGCATTTCACTTGTATCACTTGTCTTCCCGATTTGCTCGAGTGGGTGCCAGTAATGTCTCCATTCGTTGGGAATGAGGTCCATTATTTTTACTGTTTTTGGCATATCGAATACTCCACGGGTAGCTTGCCAGGCTCTGCCATAGCTCTAGGTTCATCCTAGGGGACCCAGTCTTTTTCTTTTCTTCTTCTTTTTTTTTTTTTTTTTTTTGCTTTTTGGGTCACACCCGGCTATGCTCAGGGCTTATTCCTGGCTCCTGGCTCTTCACTCAGGAATTACTCCTGGCGGTGCTTGGGGGACGATATGGGATGCCGGGATCAAACCGGTCGGCTGCATGCAAGGCAAACACCCTACCTGCTGTGCTATGGCTCCAGCCCCCCAGTCTTTTTCTATGTCAGACCATCAACCATCCCTGGGCCCCACGGGTCAGAGCCCTGAGTGTAGACAAGCCTATCTCCTGTCTGCCACCTGCTGAAGCAGCTAGCAACCCATCTCTTCCCTTAATTCTTAAATCCCTTAAGAAGCACTAAATACAAGATTTGCAGGATTGAGCTACAAATTGTGCGTGTATATGTGTGTGTGTGTGTGTGTGTGTGAGAGAGAGAGAGAGAGAGAGAGAGTGAGAGAGAGCGAGAGATTGAGCTTCTGGTCTCACATATGTGGGACGTGCTCCCACAGTAGTCAGTAGTGCATGTTGGGGCCCGGCGATAGCCCAGCCGGTAGGGCATTTGCCTTGCACACTGCCGGCCCATGCCGGCCAGGGGTTTCATTCCCGGCATCCCAAATGGTTCCCCGAGCACCGCCAGAAGTGATTCCTGAGTGCAGAGCCAGGAGAAACCCCTGAGCATTGCCGGTGTGACCCAAAAAAACAAAAAAAAAAAAAAAAAAAAGTGCATGTTGCTTAGCCCTTGTGTTAATGAGCACAGTGGGGCTGTAAATAAACACATCTAACTCCCTCAGTAGTGATACAAAATCAGGACCACGTGGATAAAACTGTAATCCCTCCCCAATATTCTATAATCTTTTTGTTAATTAGGAGTGTTATGTTTTAGTAACCAAACCCAGATTTTTTTGGGGGGGTCACACCCGGCAATGCCTCAGTGTTACTCCTGGCTCTGCACTCAGGGAATTACTCCTGGCGGTGCTCAGGGGACCCTATAGGATGTCAGGGATCGAACCTGGGTTGGTTGGGTTCAAGGCAAACACCCTACCTACTGGGCTATCACTCTGGCCCCAAACCTAGACTTACAACTTCACAATGTTTCCCTACTTTAAATTTTCCCAAAGCTCTGTCACTTGAAAAACAGAGAAATGGTGAGGGGTGGGGGAGCAAGCTTCAGTAGTCAGGTGTGAACTGCCCTCTGCTGAGGATCAATATGGTAGAAATGCCCCGGGCCGCTGAGGGGACACTGAACGGGAACGTGGGGTCTTCACATTCTACCCGAGGATGACGGTTCTGCTGGGAAATTATGAAAGGTCAAGACGATCACGTGAGTCTTGGGCTTTCCTTGCCTGTTTCTTCACTAGACAATACATGTACAACCTAGCATTATGACTATATAAACAGTCCAATGGGCTCTGTTGCTTTTTATTATTTATTTAAAAATTTTAGTATACCACCTTGAGATATACAATTATAAAGATGTTCATGTTTGGATTCTTCAGTGCACCCATCACTCCACCAGTGCCCATTTCCCACCACCAGTGTTCCCTGATTCCCTCCCCACCCGGCCTTTGGCATGCTCTCTCTCTCTCTCTCTCTCTCTCTCTCTCTCTCTCTCTCTCTCTCTCTCCCTCCCCCTTTTCCTTCTTACACATTGTGGCTTGCCATACATACATTTAGAGGTTATCATGTATATCCCTTTGCCTACATTCAGTGCTAGTTCTAGGTTGGTATTATCATTTCCAATAATTGTTAGCACATTGTTCCCTTCTCTGTCTTACCTAACTCTGACTACCACACACTTGTGGTAGATTCCACCCACTGACAAGACCTTATGCATGTTTTTCCTGACATTGGATATTGGTATCATACTATTTTTTATATCCCGCAAATAAATGTGGGCATTCTGTATCTGTCCTTTTCCCTGTGACTAATTTCACTCAGCATGCTCCTCTCCATGTCCATTCATTTATAAGCAAATTATATAACTTCATTTTTCCTAACAGCTGCATTTTATTCCATTGTGTAGGTTCTATTGCTCAAGGGCATGATATTAGGGAATGGAAGATGAAGTATACTGAGCAAGTATTTTTAACTAAGAATGCAAAGAACTTTATTTTTTAAAGAAAAAAGAAACAAGTCATTCTATTAGTTTGCAAAGGTTGCCATAACAAAATACCAGACCGAGTGGCTAAACCAAGAAACATTTATTTTGCACAGTTCTGGAGATTATCACGGTGGCAGGTCTGGTTCCCCGCTGAGGTCTGCCTTCCTGTGGAATCTTGACATGGTCTTTCCTGCCCCTGCTCCTCCCAGGCTTCTTTTGTGTCAAATATATTCATCTTAGAAGAAAATTAGGCAGACAGTAATAGGCAACCTTAAAGGATCAATTATAATGTAATCACTTTTTTTAAAATTGAATCACCATAAGACCATCACAAAGATGTTCATGATTGGGTTTCAGTTGCACAATGTTCCAACACCCATCCCTTCACTAGTGCACATTTCCCAACACCATTATCTCCAGATTCCCTCCCCCCCAAGGCAGGCACTTTTCTTTCCCCCGTTTTGCTTAATCACCTTTTTTTTTTTTTTTTTTTTTTTTTTTGCTTTTTTGGGTCACACCCAGCGATGCTCAGGGGTTACTCCTGGCTCTGCACTCAGGAACTACTCCTGGCGGTGCTCGGGGGACCATATGGGATGCCAGGGATCGAACCGGGCCGGCACAGGCCAGCCGCGTGCAAGGCAAACACCCTACCGCTGGGCTATCGCTCCAGCCCCTTAATCACCTTTTTTGAAGGTCTGACCTTAGGCAGGAGCGATAGCTCAGTAAGCTGAATGCATACTTTGCATGTAAGGGGTGAGGTGTGTCCCAGATGGATCCTGAGCACTCCAAGCCCCACTGCTGACAGCGACCTCTGAGAGGACTGAACTAGGAGTAGACCTCATGTACCACCTGGTGCTGTCCAAAAGCCCAAGAAAAATTGAAAAAAAAAATTGCTGAATTAAATAAAGGTCTTATCTTAAAACAGAGCCTCATTCTGGAGCCAGAGAGTTAGTCCAGTGGGTAAGGGCACTTACCTTGCAGGCACTCCTAGATTCCATGCCTGGCATCACATGTGGTCCTGAGCCCTGCCAGGAATGATCCCTGAGTGCAGAGCCAGGGGTAAGTCCTGAGCACTGCCAGGCGTGGCCCCCAAACAAAGCAGCAATAACAAAAATAGAGAGAGCTTTTCTTTCTACTCTGGAAAAGCCCATGTTCTTTCTTGAACATAAATGTCTTTCTTCAGTCTTTCTAAGTAAAATTCATTTAATAAAAACTGTCTTGAGGGGCTGGAGCCATAGTACAAGAAGAAGGATATTTGCCTTGTAAGTGGCCAACCCAGATTCGATCCCCAGCATTCCATATAGTCCCTGAGGCCTGTCAAGAGTGATCTCTGAGTATAGAGCCAGGAGTAAGCCATAAGCACTGCCAGGTGTGGCCAAAAAAGAAAAAGCTAAAAAATATGTATTTTTTTCCTTCACTAAAAAAAAAGAAGGAAAAATTAGTTACTTTTTTTTTTTTCTTTTTTGGGTCACACCCCGGCAATGCTCAGGGGTTACTCCTGGCTCTGCACTCAGGAATTACTCCCTGGCGGCTGCGGGGGACCATATGGGACACCGGGGATCGAACCCGGCCGGCACAGGCCGGCCGCGTGCAAGGCAAATGCCCTACCCGCTGGGCTATCGCTCCCGCCCCTAGAGTTACATTTTTATATACTGGGGGCTAGGGCTTCCACATACCAGTTTATTTATTTGCAGGGACATAAACTCAGTTTGCAACAGTCATCATTTTTTTTTTCTTTTTTGGGTCACACCTGGCAATGCTCAGGGGGTTACTCCTGGCTCTGCACTCAGGAATTACTCCTGGCAGTGCTCAGGGGACCATATGGGATGCGGGGATCGAACCCAGGCCAGCTGGGTGCACGGCAAATGACCTACCCGCTGGACTATCTCTCTCGGCCCAACAGCCATCAATTTTAATGGTTTTAAAACACTGACCGAGTGCATACTTCTGAAGAGATACTAATTTACCAATTTATTTTAGTGTGTTAACATACAGTGCACACTGCAATTAGTTGATTTACATTAGTAGTATTTTCTCATAGGTAAGTTACACCTGGAAAGCTAGCTAACAAAATTAAAAAGTCCCAGGGCCAGAGCGGTAGTCCAGCGGGTGGGGCGTTGCCTTGCAGCGCCCGGCCAGTGCCGGCCGGGTTCCATCACCGGCATCCCATATGGTCCCCGAGCACCGCCAGGAGTGATTCCTGAGTGCAGAGCCAGGAGGAACCCCTGAGCATTGCCGGGTGTGACCCAAAAAAGAAAAAAAAAAAGGTCCCAAATTGTCGGGGGAGCGGCCGCGGGTTCCCGACAGTGTCAGGACAGAGGTTGTCTTCTACCTCCAAGGATGCCGAGAGAACAGATGAAAACTCACGAGTCGGTGCAGTTCCAAATGGCTTTTTAATAGTGCAAAAGCTCTTCCACAGCAATCCAATATAATGAACTAACTCTAGCTCTGGTCTGAATTTAGACCATACAAAAGAGCCTAAGTCTCCCACCAAAGAGAGAGGATCTCACTTGAGCTGAGTCCTACCCAGAAGAAGGAGCAAAAGGCCAAAGAGCAAAAAGCCAAAAAGCCAAAAGGCTCAAAAGGTTAAAAGTGAAGGGGCTTCAAGTCAGCCCCTTATATACACCAAAAGTAATCCAACCGGGAGGGCATGTCAACAAAGAACTCTAAACAGAGTGTAGTGCCACACCCTATTGCAGGTATAAACAAAGGTTATGCCAAGGACTAATCCTTTCTACCAAGATTATCTCTTATGAAAAACACTGGGAGAGAGGGGGGGCTGTATAAAGTAATACATCTTAACTTCATGAGCTTCATGTAATCTAGATGGTACCCACAGGTCCTTCTTATTATTGTCTGCACCAGGGTGATTCTGAGTATCTTGTTCTCGTGTACTGAAAGGGTCACACTAGCCTGCTTAGAGCAAACTAGTATGATCCTTCCTATAGTCTTCCTATAGTCTCAACATAGCCAGGGTGGTAGTTTCCTGGTAAATTCTAACTGTCCCACGCTGGGTACAGTGGGTATAAAGAGGAGCTGTGCCCAATCTAGAAAACATAGAAGTCTTAGTAGATGTATAAGTCAGAAGTTATTCAATCAAGGTGACTTCTGTAACTGCCACACCCTCTAGCAGTGTTTACATAGAAGAGAGGTCTCATTAGAATAAACCTTGATTTAAGTAGATTAAGCTGGGAGTGGGCAAAACAACAAAACTCCCAGAATAGCTAAACCTGTCCTCCAACACCAAATAATACTTAGTAGTTTATTATGTGAGTTCTATAAAATGCACTGAAGATATTCCTTAAAATATATTTAAAAATATAAGATATCATTAAGACTTTTATTAGTATACAGTCCAAATCCAAACATTTAAAGACAGACCAGCCTCATTTTACAAGGGAAGAAGTTTTTAAAAAGAGCCCATTTTACTGTTTGACCCTAATTAGTTGTTCAAAAATACATTTCTCTAGAGGAAGAAATTTAAAAAAGAGATTCGGAGAGCAAAACTTAACAAAATATAAATCAGAGGTAAGCTTACACTTGATTAGGCAATTGTTTTAATTATAATTTCAAGTATTATAGGTACAGAAATTCATTTCTTTTTATCCAGAAAAAACATGCATTTCCTTAAAATACATTAGGGAAGAAAGCGAACATTAGATTTTAACTGCTGCGCCCTTTTACTCTGTGAGCTTAGCGAGGAACATATTTTTCTCTTTCCCTTCACAACTTGGCATTCATCTGCAGCATTAGTTTTTCCAATTTGATTGCCAGAGCCATGTTTCCTTTAATCTTCAGCTTCCCTGTCATGAATGCCATTGTTGGTTTCAGTTTCCCTAAAATGAGAAAATGAGAGAGAGAAATAGCATGTACGGTGGCCCCCAGGGATGCACCACTGCAGTAGCATGCAGTAGAAAGCGAGTATCTTTGAGTTCTGTAAACTTTGGAAGCACAGAAATTCTTATTACAGCAACTTTTTATCAGCATCTTGGGAATCCCAATTCCTGGGGTGAGATGATTTCTATAAAATGAGAGATAATGCAACAACAAAAAGCCAGAAAACTATTATAGCAAAAAAGCTGAAGATGCAAAATTTATTATATATTAGCTAGAATATACTAAAGGATACACAGTCTCAAGGGAACTTACAGAAACAACTACCTGCAATTTGAGGTAATTTTCCAATCTATTATAGATCATTAACCTTTTAACATTTCAACTTGAATTTTTAAAAATTCTAAGGTATAAATGCACACAATATTCTTTTTTTTTTTTTTTTTTTTTTGGCATTTTGGGTCATAACCAACAATGCTCAGGGGTTCCTCCTGGCTATGCACTCAGGAACTACTCCTGACAGCGCTCAGGGGACTATAGGGGATGCTAGGGATCAAACCAGGGTTGGCTGCATGCAATGCAAATGCCGTATCGCTATGCTATTGCTCTGGCCCCACATAATATTCATAGTGAGTCTTCAAAGTATAATAAAGGAGTACAGAGGCCAGACCGATAGTATAGCAGGTAGGGCACTTGCATTGTACACAGACTACCTGGGTTCAATCCCGGCATCCCTTATGGTCCCCCAAGCACCACCAGGAGTGATTCCTGAGGGCAGAACCTGGAGTAACCCCTGGGCATTACCGCGGGTGACCCAAAAAAAGCCAAATAAATAAAGAAATAAATAAAGGGTACAAGAATACATTGTTATCATTTCAACCACAGAAATGCCAATATAAAAAAAAAAACAGAGTATTCAAAGAGAAGTGTAGTTAATAACATATAAGACAAGAGAGAGGAGTATGCTACCCGCGGCAGAGCCTGGCAAGCTACCTGTGTTGTATTTGATATGCCAAATACCAGTAACAGTTATAGACCTCATTCCCATGACCTGATGGAATGGTTTGAGGCTCTTTATGTTCCTGGAGCAGCAGGTGCCCTTGGGCTCTACTTGCATGAGATAGGACATATGGAGATGTTACTGGTGCCCGCTTGAGTCGATGATGAACGGGAAGACAGTGATACAGTGATACAGTGACAGTTGGGAGGGCTGGGCTAGACCCTGCAGTACTTAGAGCCTCCTCCTGGCTGTATGCTCAGGGGTGACCCCAGCAGTGCTCAGGGGATCACATGTCATGCCAGGATCAAACCAGGCCTGCTGTATGCAAGGCAAGTGCCTGCGCCTCTTGCACTATCTCTGCACAAGAAGTCAACTACCTTTATTGCTATTCTCATTGCAGTGATAGTCTAGGCCCTGGGACACAGTGGACCTAGTGAGGGATACGAGGGACAGAGAGACTTTCAAAATCATGTGTAGTGGACTGTCAGGGACAGTTTTCTGTGCTATACTATGCCAACGTATACATAGATTCTATCTCCATAAGGGACAATATGTGTCTGACACATTCATCAACTTCCACTGAGCCAAACACAGGGCCTTTGCATTAAAAAATATTTTATGTGTCTATATATAAATTATGTTCTATGGGAGTTCCACTGTACTGTATTTTAGGCTGGTTATGAATCAAAAGGACCCAGGCTATTTCTGTTTCATAAATAAACTGAGTTGTGCACTGTTTTAAAGAAGGGGTTATTAAAATACCCAAATAATGGATTAAAAGATACTGTTTATTTACAGAAAAGACAAAAGGGTCTTTACTCTCTGAAGGAATCAAACAGCCCCTCCAAAACCCTCAGACACTGACTGTGTGTGGGAATTCTTCAGCTGAAAACTGACCTCCTGCTGTCTGTCACTGCAGAGAAGCCCAGCCCTCCCTTGGTCCAAGTCTCCAATCAGCTTTCTAGAGCCTCACCCATGAGGATAAATGAACAGCAAATGAAGACCCAAAAAATCAAAAGCAGAAAGAGATATAAGTGATTTGTGGGAAATATAAATGAAGGCACAGAATACAACTGAAGCAAATGAATAAATAATTCTATACTTCATATCATTGAGAGGGATAGAACTGGTAGTGCTTAGGATTTACTGTTGGCTCTGGGCTCAGGGATCACATCTGGCCATGTTCAGGGGACCATACGTGGTACCAGGAATTGACCCGGATCAGCCACATGCAAGACAAATGTCCTGCCCACTGAACTATCTCTCTGGCTCCCAAATTCATAAATGTATTAATACGATGTAATAGCTATGTATCCAAAGCGGGATGCCAAGGGAGGAGAGCAGGTGCACAGAGAAGAAGAGAAGAGGGAATATAAAGGACAGAGGCAGTAAAGCGGAAAGAAATGGGAGGAGAGTATTGAAGAAGAGGACAGAGGAGGGAAAAAAAATTCCAAGAGATCAAGAATGAGCTCTTGGAAATTGAATTTGGTAAGCAATGAATACACCAGGAAAAGAGAGAGTGCAGACCATTTAGTCATAAAACGTGCTCTATTTTGATCTCCAATAATCTTCACAAAGTTTCTCCTCAGTATATTAAAGGAAAAAGAGGTAATAGAATGGCAGGACTTCTTCAACAAATGGTGCTGGGAAAACTGGGCAGCTACATGTAAAAAATGAACTTAGACCTCCTTCTAACGCCATGCACAAAAGTCAGATCAAAATGGATTCTAGATCTCAACATCAGACATGAATCTATAAGGTACATCGAAGAAAACATAGGAGAAACGCTCTACGGCATCGAAGCGAAAAGTATCTTTAAAGATGACACACCACTGACCAAGCAAATGGAAGCAAAGATAAACAAATGGGATTATATAAAACTAAAAAGCTTCTGCACCTCAAAAGAAACGGTGACCAAGATACAAAGACAATCCACAGAGTGGGAAAGGATATTCACCCAATACCCATCTGACAAGGGGTTAATATCCAGGATATATCAGGCACTGGTAGCACTCCACAAGAAAAAAACAGCCAACCCCATCAAAAAATGGGGAGAAGAAATGAACAGAAGCTTCCAAAAAGAAGAAATTCGAGTGGCCAAAAGGCATATGAAAAGTGTTCTTCATCTTTAATCATCAGGGAGATGCAAATCAAAACAACAATGAGGTACCATCTCACCCCACAGAGACTGGCACACATCCAAAACAGCAAGAACAACCAGTGCTGGCGTGGATGTGGGGAAAAAGGGACTCTGATCCACTGTTGGTGGGAGTGCCAACTGGTCCAGCCCTTTTGGAAAACAATATGGGCATTCCTCCGAAAACTAGATATTGAGCTCCCATTTGATCCAGCAATAGCACTCCTGGGAATATACCCTAGAGACCGAAAAACACATAGCAGAAACACTATCTGTACTTCTTTATTCATCTCTGCGCTATTCACTATAGCTAGAATCTGGAAACAACCTAAATGCCCGAGAACAGAGGACTGGCTAAAGAAAATGTGGTTCATCTACACTATGGAATACTATGCGGCTGTCAGAAAAGATGACATTATGAAATTTACCTGCAAATGGAGGGACATGGAGACTATCATGCTGAGTGAAATTAGTCAGAAGGAAAAGGACAGATATAGAATGAATGCATTCATTAATACGACATAAATAGATACCAGTGTTTTACTAACTGTGGGAAATGGTAATGGCAGATTAAGACTCACCATTGAATATACACAAAGAGACTTAAGTGATAAACTCTAAATACCTGCAGGGCTAGCCACAATGTGTAAAATAAGAGGCAGAGAGATGCAGAGACAGAGAGAGAGACAGAGAGAAAGAGAGGAAACTGGGGTACCTGCTATTAAGGCAGCATGGGGGGTGGGCAGGAGGGGGTGGGGGTACATTGGTGGTGGAAATGGGGCACTGGTGGAGGGGTGGGTGCTGGTATACTGTATTATCAAGAACCAATTATGATCACCTTTGTAATTGTATGTTTCACTGTGGTATAATAAAAAATTTAAAAAAATTTAAAAAAAATTAAAAAAAAAATAGAATGGCAGGACCAAGAAAGTGAATGTGGAACCAGAGTGGTAGCAGACGGGGTAAGGCGCTTGCTCTGCAGAGGACTGGCTGACCTAGGTTTGGTCCCTGGCACCGCATGGTCCCGGAGTCCTACCACGAGTCCCTCCTGCACTCTGCCAGTGTAGCCCCCTAAAGAGACTCAGGGCGTGAGAGAGAATGCTCAAGGGGCTGGGCACAGGCAGAAGGCCTGGATCTGATCCCTGGAATTCCATGTTCTCCTGAGCACCTTGGAAGCCACCATTAAGTGCAGAACTGTTCTGTACCACCAGGTATAGACCCAAATAGAGAAAGAGGGGCTAGAGAAAGAGAGAGAGAGAATCACAGGCTGGAGGCGCCCAGAGAACAGCGCGGCCTGCCTTGCACTTGATCCCTAGCACAGCACAGGCTCCGGAGCACTGGCGGGGGTAGCCCTGAGGCCCAAGAACCACTGGCAGCGCTGCATCTCCTGGTTCTCTCGCCAGTCGGCTGAGTGTAAGGTCTTGCCCCTGGAACACTGCTGGAAGATCCCCCAAGCCCCCCCAAAAGTAAATCAGTCTCCTAAAGGAAAAAAAAATTATAGAGATGTCCAATAGGAGGAAATAAGATAAAAGACCTTTTGGGGGGCGTTTCCCTCCAGGAAAATATAACATACATTATAATATTTTAAATATATAAGACACATTTCCAAGGACCACTCCCAGGAAGTATCAAGGAAACTAAAAAATTATGCCACTCTGTATCATTATGAAAGTTCAGGATACCACACACAAAAGAGAGATAATTTTGATTTCATAGAAATTCAGAATGGCGAGAGATGGACTAAAAAAAGGGTATAAAAGAATAAGGATACAAAAGATGAGACTGAGTGCAGAGTTATTCTCAATGGTCATCTTAGAACATGGAGCACTGACTTCAACACCCTGGACGATCACAATTTCCAGCCCAGAAATCTCTACGCAGATCAAAAAAATCAAGATGTCAAAAGAATACAAGTAGTTTTAGGGGCCGAGACGATAGAAGAGCTTAAGGTGTTTTTTGTGCATGTACCTGACCTGGGTTCAGTCCCCAGCATCCCATATGTTTCCCCCAACCACTTCTAGGAGTAATCCCTGAGTGCAGAGTCAGGAATAACCCCTGAGCATCACTAAGTTGTCGGGAACGCCGCCGGGGTCCCCGACAGTGTCAGGACAGAAGTTCTCTTCTACCTCCAAGGACGCTGAGGGAACAGATGAAAACTCACGAAGTTCGGTGCAGTTCCAAAAAGGCCTTTAATAGTACAAAAGCTCTTCCACAGCACTCCAATATAATGAACAAACTCTAGCTCTGGTCCGAACTTAGACCATACAAAAGAGCCTAAATCTCCCACCAAAGAGAGAGAGGATCTCACCGAGATGGAGTCCTACCCAGAAGAAGGAGCAAAAGACCAAAGAGCAAAAAGCCAAAAGCCAAAAGCAAAAGGCCGAGGAGCCAAAAGTTGAAAGCTGAAGAACCAAAAGCAAACTGTCCCACGCTGGGTGCAGTGGGTATAAAGAGGAGTTGTGCCCAGTCTAGAAAACATAGAAGTCTTAGTAGATGTATAAGTCAGAAGTTATCCAATCAAGGTGACTTCTGTAACTGCCACACCCACTAGCAGTGTTTACATAGAAGAGAGGTCTCATTAGAATGAACCTTGGCTTAAATAGATTAAGCTGTGAATGGGCAAAACAACAAAGCTCCCAGAATAGCTAAACCTGTCCTCCAACAATAAGTATGGCCCAAAAAACAAAAAAGACCATTTTTTCAGCTATGTAAGTTTCAGAAACTAACTTTTATGTCCTTCTCATCAAGCTACTAAAGACTTTGTGTCACAAAAAGGAAGGCAGAAACCAAGAAAGAAAATGTGGATTATAAGAAATTGAAGATTCAATGCAGGAGAGAGTTTAATTTTCAACTACTCAATTTAACTCTCAAGAAAGGTAAATTTCTAGGACCACAGCTATGTAGTCAGACTAATGAACTGCCTGTTCAGACTGTAAAAGACGGCAGTGGTCCAAGAAAAAACAACAAAAGACTGTGACTGGCCCAGAGCAAATACTGAAAAACTGTGGAAAGGATATAGAAAGTATGTCATTTGTCTTGTCTTCCCGTTGTTCACTGATTTGCTTGAGCAGGCGCCAGTAACATCCCATTCGTTGGGAATGAGGTCCGTTATTGATACTTTTTTTGGTATATTGAATACACCACAGGTAGATTGCCAGGCTCTGCCGTAGCTCTGGGTTCAACCCAGGGGCCTCAGTCTTTTTCTATGTCAGACCATCAACCATCCAGGGCCCACAGGGCAGAGCCCTGGGTGTAGACAAGCCTGTCTTCTGTCTCTGCTGACGCAGCTGGGCACCGCAGTCACACCTGCAACACCTTGAGGGGCAGGATGGCTGAATAGAAAGTATACAGAACGGGCCGGAGCAATAGCCCAGTGGTAGGGCATTTGCCTTGCACACAGCTGGCTTGTACTGGCCTGGGTTCGATCCCGACATCTCATATGGTCCCCTGAGCACCACCAGGAGTAATTCCTGAGTGCAGAGCCAGGAGTAACCCCTGAGTGCCTCGGGTGTGATCCAAAAAGCAAAAAAAAAAAAAAAAAAAGTATACAGAACAATATATTTCCTCCTGAACAAATAGTCTATTTGTTCTTTTTTCCTTTTTTGGGTCACATCCGGAGATGCCTCAGGGGTTACTTCTGGCTCTGCACCCAGGATTTACTGCTGGAGGTGCTCAGGGAACCATAGGGATGCAGAGATCGGCCACGTGCAAGGCAAACACCCTACCCGCTATGCTCTGGCCCCCTCTTTTTTTTTTTTTAAAGAACATCCACACTCAGCATGTCAGCATACTGCCAGACAGATTGCTCAAATGGCCGGAGAGCATGTTTCCACACGAGAGAACCCCAGTTACAAGCCCTGGCATTGCTTCCTCTAAGCTGTTGGGAGTAAACCCCAAGCACTGTGCCAGAAGTAACCACTGAGCACCACTGGGTATGACCCAAAATCCAAAAGAAGAAAAAAAGAACACTGATCTTTATTTAATAGAATAAAAAAATTGAAAGGAGATAAAAACATTTGTATTATTTGTAAATACTATCCAGTAGCCTTTAATATTTGTATCATATGTGCTTATTATAAATATATATATATATATATATATATATATATATATATATATATATATATATATATATATATATATATATATATATATATAATATACACCCACACAATAACCGTAATTCCACATACACACCATCTAAGTGCTGGGCTTGAAAACCTGCTTATTGCTGTGCACATCTATTCCAATGAAGAACAGCTCAGCACTTCAGAATACCCACATTAGTCTCTCTCTATCCCAAAGGGAGGAAATTGGGCAATTAGTTCCAGGGGAAAAAGTTCTCTCTGAGAAGAAGTATAATAATCGTATATTATTTGAATCAGCAAGCAAACTATACCAGAATCATAATAACTTAAAGAGTATAGATTTAAAGGAACAATGGTAAAATAGCTATGTGGAGGAGTTATCTATCTTTTATATCTATAAGAGAGGAGGCAAAATAAAAACAGAGCTGTGAGAAACTGAAACCTCACCAGTCTTTTAGATCAGTGGAAGTAAAGAAAACAGCCTAGGTATAAAATACAACTTTGAGGGGCCAGAGCGATAGTACAGTGGGGGAGGGCGTTTGCCTTGTACGTGGGCAACCAAGGTTTGATCCCCAACATCCCATATGGTCCCCCAGTCAATGCCAGGAGTAATTCATGAGTGCAGAGCCAGAAGTAACCCCTCAGCATCACCGGATGTGACCCAAAAAAAAAAATACAACACTGAGAAAGACAGTAACAATGAGTAATAGAGTTAAATATTGGAAGAAATACGAAACAGACCTGAAGGAGAGATTACTTGTGGAGAAGCAAAGACCAAAATACTACTTTTTTTTTTTTTGGGTCACACCCGGCAATGCTCAAGGGTTCTCCTGGCTCTGCACTCAGGAATCACTCCTGGCGGTGCTCGGGGGACCATATGGGATGCCGGGAATCGAACCCAGGCCGTCACAGGCCGGCCGCATGCAAGGCAAACGCCCTACCCACTGGGCTATCGCTCCGGCCCCTACTTTCTTAAGATGCATGTTATCCCTAGCACCACATGATTCTCTAAGCCCGCCCCAAATGATCCCTAAGCCCAGAACAAGGAGTAAGCCCTGAGCATCACCCCAAAACAAAACAAAAACCTTAAGATGTTTCTTTAAGATGCATATTTAAAAATAATGAATTCTTTTTAGGGGAGGTGGCCCACCCCACAGTGTGCAG
The DNA here is from genome assembly GCA_021461705.1 of Cryptotis parvus. Lineage (NCBI taxonomy): Eukaryota > Metazoa > Chordata > Mammalia > Eulipotyphla > Soricidae > Cryptotis > Cryptotis parvus. The sequence goes on from JAJIBD010018144.1 coordinate 29,158, forward strand.
GGGTTATTCATGGCTCCAGGTTTAGGGGCCACTCTCAGCTGTGCACAAGGGACAATGTGTGGCTGGCATTCATGACTGGGGCTCCAATATGCAGAACATGTGCCCAGTCCTAGAAATATTTATCTCCTCAGCCCTGACTTCGTTCATTATGTTTGCACTCAGTTGACAGACCTCCTCTAGTGCAAGGGCACATTCAATGAACAATATAAATGGGAAAAATATACTTATTATAAGTATCACTGTCACTGTCTTCCCGTTCATCATCGATTTGCTTGAGCGGGCACCAGTAACATCTCCATATGACCTGTCTCATGCTAGTAGAACCCAAGGGCATCTGCTTGCTCCAGGAACATAAAGAGCCTCAAATCATTCCATCAGGTCATGGGAATGAGGTCTATAATTGCTACTGGTATTTGGCATATCAAATACAACACGGGAGGCTTGCCAGGCTCTGCCGTGCAGGTGGCATACTCTTTTATAAGTTTATAAGTATATGAAACATAAAATGCAAATTCAGGAAGCCATTTGATGGTGGACTTCTAGTGATATAGGGCAGTGACGGAGAGTCTCTGAAACTTTGATGGTGATGGTGAGGCGATTTGGTTCTGTCCACCAAAACCAAACATTTATACTATTTTAATTATGTTATTCCAGTAACAATTAAAAATAAAGGTTTTGTTTGGTTTGGGGCCATACCTGGTGATGTTCAGGGGGTTACTCCTGGCTCTGCACCCAGGAACTACTCCTAGTGGTGGTACCCAGAGAACCATATAGAATGCCAGGGATTGAGCCTGGGTCGGCAATGCGCAAGGCCAAGCACTCAACCTGCTGTATTACTGCACGAATCCCAATAAAAATTGTTTTAAAAGTAAAGAAGTCACTTGCTTTTCTTTTTCCACCCTGGAGGGTAGAACAGAATAATAATTAAAAGAACAGAAGCCTTGGGAGTTTGCTTGGATTCAGATCATGGCTCCAACACCTGACTACTCACTGTCACCTGGGTTTTTTATGTAATACAAGACCTCAGTTTCCATTTTTATAAAACACAGAAAAGAATTTATCTCAAAGCACTGTTGGAAGTATTACTCAACACACAGCAATTAAATAACAAATGCTACCTCTAAGTATTGTGATTTTCATTTAGAAATTGATAATAAATTTTCATTTGAAATGATCATTAAGTTCACAAAATTATATATTTATGAGAGCCAAATTTACCAAACCTTTATTAAACATCTGGCTCCCTTATGACTTTGTTTCCTTCCTGATGTCCCCTACCCCATTTATGTAATTTTCATCTGTGGTCTCAATGGTGATATTCTGGGAGCCCATAGAGGACCACCTGATCCCAGCTGAGATTTGCTGATCTAGCAAGTCTAAAAAAAAGCAGTGCCTGGGCTGGAGTGATAGCACAGCGGGTAGGGCGTTTGTTTTGCATGCAGCCGACCGGGTTCGATCTCTGGCATCCCACATGGTCCCCGAGCACCGCTAGGAGTAATTCCTGAGTGCAGAGCCAGGAGTAACCCCTCAGTGTTGCTGGGTGCGACCCAAAAAGCAAAAAAAAAAAAAAAAAAAAAAAAAGCAGTGCCTAAGTTTTATGAAGAAACTTATGAATAAGAAATTTATGAAGAGGGCCGGAGCGATAGCCCAGCGGGTAGGGCGTTTGCCTTACACAGCCGGCCCATGCCGGCCCGGGTTCGATGCCCGGGTTCGATCCCGGCATCCCATATGTTCCCCGAGCACCACCAGGAGTAATTCCTGAGTGCAGAGCCAGGAGTAACCCCTGAGCATTGCCGGGTGTGACCCAAAAAAAAAAAAAAAGAAATTTATGAAGAAATTGTTTTAGAAAAACTAAAATATCTTACAATATTAGGATGATTACTCATTACCACTAAAAGGTATGACAATCCAGGCTAGACAGACAGCACAGAAGGTAAGGCTCTTGCCTTGCATGTGGCTGATCTGGGCTCAATTCTGAAAACCTCTTATGGTCCCCAGAGCTTGCCAGGAACGAACCTTAACTGTAGAGCACAGTCAGGTGTAGCCCATACTGCACTCCAAACACACACATGCACACATGCACGCACGCATGCGCACATGCGCACACACAGGCAGACAGATATACACACATATATTATGAAAGTTCAACTTGTGAAAAATATAACCAAATTCTGGTAATGCTATGCCTTGTTTTCATAAGTACATGTATATTTATATCAGTAATAATGTATATGCTTCTAAACCAGACACTCATCTTTCAATATTGCAATAAAAATAATTTTCTGATTGGGGAAAGATAATACAGAGGGTAGGGCGCCTTCCTTGCATGTGGCCAACTTGGGTTCAATCCCTGGCACCATGGTACCCCTGAACAACACGTGGAATAATTCCTGAGCATCACTGGTGTGGCCCAAAAACAAACCAAAAATTTTCCTATGTGTATTTTCGAATGTTTGTACTATAAATATTTAATTTTTTTTTTTTTTTTTTTTTTGCTTTTTTGGGTCACACCCGGCGATGCTCAGGGGTTACCCCCTGGCTCTGCACTCAGGAATCACTCCTGGCGGTGCTCGGGGACCATATGGGATGCCGGGATCGAACCCAGGCCGGCACAGGCCGGCCGCTGCAAGGCAAACGCCCTACCCGCTGGGCTATCACTCCGCCCCAGTACTATAAATATTTAATGCCGTTACATAAAAAAAAGGAAAAGCTGAAGAAATCTCTGCCATTAGTATGATGTACAGACTGGCTCCTATAATATTATACTATGATATTCAATTTGTGAAGATTAAAAGACTGAACATCATTTATAACACTGAGTTAAAGAACAGATTAGAAGTTTCAGAAAGAGGGGCCGGAGCGATAGCCCAGCGGGTAGGGCGTTTGCCATGCGGCCGGCTCATGCCGGCCAGGGTTCGATCCCGGCATCCCATATGGTCCCCGAGCACCGCCAGGAGTAATTCCTGAGTGCAGAGCCAGGAGAAACCCCTGAGCATCGCCGGGTGTGACCCAAAAGCAAAAAAAAAAAAAAAAAAAAAAAGAAGTTTCAGAAAGTTATAATGCTTTAAAGTGCTGCTTGGAGTAAGTATGTGTGTTAATCAACTTCACATTTGGAGTTGTGTTCTAAGTAGGTAGCAGGGGGTAAAAGCACCCTTTCATTTATTCTGGCACAGTCAGTTTACGGACAGAACCGAAAATTACACACAAGGTTCTTTTGCTGAGGCGTTCCAAGAAAGCTCTCGCGGGGCCACTCCAAGCCATGTCTGGCCAGGCTGAAGCAAGACGTCCCCCTGAGCAGAGGCGCTGCAGCTAAATTTAGGATTACCTGTTACTGTGATGTCTGTGTTAGCCAAGGTGTTACTGGGGATTATATCTTAGTCAGACTATAGAAATGAAATCTAGGGGAGAGCCCTTAGGAACTATTCTCCTGTTCCCAACACTATCTTACTGACGTCTCACTGGGTAAAGACTCTGATATGTGTTCCCCATTTACTAAAGTAAAGATAACAGTGAGAATTGTCTTTCCAAGACTGTGCACAGCCTCAGTAGCTGCTAGAAGTTTACTAAATGCCTTTACAAGTCTTGATTCTTCCGGAAACCAAGCAAAACTGAACCAAGTTTTCAAGAAATTTGCCATTGATTTTTCAAGGAGCCAAAATTTCAAGGAAGCCCATTTTCTAAGAACAGTCTGGAAAACTAGCCAAACTGAAAACTTACCTGTAAACATTTTCACAAAATCATCAGTAGACATACTCATCACCACATCTGCCCGGTCAGAGGGTTCTCCAGAGCCGACGTTCCCACCCTTGTTTTTCAGATCCAGAAACCACTTTCCCCCATCTTCACCTACAAAGCAGACAAAAGGAATTATCAATAAATGCCAAAGTAACCCTGTGGTTCTTAAACCTAATCATGGCCACTATCAGAATTATCTGAGGGAAAGCAATTTGCCAGGTTGAAAAAAATCCTCTGTTTGGGGCCGGAGTGATAGTCCAGCG